>JABUQX010110514.1:0-19204 GCA_015478945.1 Trachelipus rathkii | reverse complement strand
CATACTAGATTTACCCACAACAGTTAGGCAGCAATACAAAGATTTTACCCAAAACAATTGGCAGCAATACAAGATTAACAAAACATTGGCAGCAAACTACTAAGATTTACCCATACAGTGGGCAGCAACAACTTAAGATTTACCAAACAGTTGGCAGCCAAATTTACCAAGATTTACCCAAAAACAGTTGCAGCATATACTAAGATTTACCCAAAACAGTTGGCAGCAAATACTAGAATTTACCCAACAGTTGGCGGCAAATACTAAGATTTACCCAAAACAGTTGGCCGCAAATACTAAGATTTAGCCAAAACAGTTGGCAGCAAAATACTAAGATTTACCAAAACAGTGGCAGCAATACTAAGATTTACCAAAAAACAGTTGACAGCAAATACTAAGATTTACCCAAAACAGTTGGCAGCAATTACTAAGATTTACCCAAAACAGTTGCAGCAAATACTAAGATTTACCCAAACAGTTGGCAGCAAATACTAGGATGTTACCAAAAACAAGTTGGCCAGCAAATACTAGGATTTACCCAAAAACAAGTGGCAGCAAATACTAAGATTTACCCAAAAACAGTTGGCAGCAAATACTAAAGATTTACCAAACGTTGTCAGCAGAATAAGCTAAGCAGTTAGCCAAAAACAGTTGGCCAGCAAATACTAGATTTACCAAAAAAACAGTGCAGGCAAATACTGAATAAAAGATTTACCAAAACATTTGGCGCAAAAATACTAAGATGTACCCCAAAGCAGTTGCAAACAAATACTAAGAGTTACCAAAAACAGTTTGGCGAAAAATACTAAATTTACCAAACAGTTGGCAGAATACTAGATTTCCCAAACACAGTGGCAGCAAATTACTTTAGATTTACCAAAACGAGTGGCAGCAAATACTAAATTTACCCAAAACAGTTGGCAGCAATACTAAGATTTTTTACCCAAAAACAGTTGGGGGGGGGGACAGCAAAATACTTTAAGATGGTGACCCAAGAACAGTTGGTAGCAAATACTAGATTTAACCCCAACAATTTGGCAGCAAAACCCAAAGGATTTACACAAAACGTTGGCCAGCAAATACTAAGATTATAACAAAACAGTTGGCAGCAAATACTAAGATTTACCCAAACAGTTGGCAGCAAAATACTAGAATTTACCCAAAACAGTTGGCAGCATATACTAAGATTTACCCAAACAGTGGCAGCAAATACAAAGATTTACCAAAACATTGGCAGCAAAATACTAAGATTTACCCAAGACAGTTGGCAGCAAATACTAAGATTTACCAAAACAGTTGGCAGCAAATACCAAGATTTACCCAAAACAGTTGAGGAGCAAATACTAAGATTTACCCAGAACAGTTGGCAGCAAATACTAAATTTACCCAAAACAGTTGGAGGCAAATACTAAGATTTACCAAAACAGTTGGCAGCAATTATACTAAGAGTTACCCAAAACAGGTTGCAGCAAATACTAAGATTTTACCCAAAACAGTGGCAGAATACTAAGATTTACCCACAACAGTTGGCAGCAAATACTAGGATTTACCCAAAACAGTGGCAGCAAATACTAAGATTTACCCAAAACAAGTTGGCAGCAAATACTAAGATTTCCCAAAACAGTTGGCAGCAATTACTAAAAGATTTACCCAAAAACAGTTGGCAGCAAATACTAGATTTACCCAAAACAGTTGCAGCACAATACAAGATTACCCAAAACTTGGCAGCAATACTAAGATGTTCCCAAAACAGTTGGCGCAAATACTTAGATTTACCAAAAACAGTTGGCAATACTAAGATTTACCCAAAACAGTTTGCAGCAAATACTAAGATTTACCCAAAACAATTGGCAGCAAATACTAAGATTACCCAAAACAGTTGGCAGCAAATACTAAGATTTACCAAAACAGTTGGCAGCAAATACTAAGATTACCCAAAACAGTGGCAGCAAAATACTTAAGATTACCCAAAACAGTTGGCAGCCAAATACTAAGATTTACCCAAAACAGTTGGTAGCAAATACTAAGATTTACCCAAAACAATTGGCAGCAAATACAAAGATTTACACAAAACAGTTGGCAGCAAATACTAAGATTACCCAAAACAGTTGGCAGCAAATACTAAGATTTACCAAAAACAGTTGGCAGCAAATACAGATTTACCCGAAAACAGTTTGGCAGCAGTGTATATAATATTTACCAAAACGGTTGTGGCAGCCAATCTAAATTACCCAAAACGTTGGGCGCAATACTAAGATTTACCCAAACAGTGCAGCCAAATACTAAGATTTTACCCAAACAGTGCAGCAAATACTAAGAATTTACCCAAAACATTGCAGCAAAAACTAAGATTTACCCAAAACAGTGGGCAGCAAAATACTAAGATTTACCCAAACAGTTGGCAGCAAAATACTAAGATTTACCCAAAGCAGTTGCAGCAAATACTAAGATTTACAAAAAACAGTTGGCAGCAAATACTAAGATTTACCCAAACAGTTGGCAGACAAATACTAGGATTTAACCCAAACAGTTTGGCAGCAAATTACTAAGATTTACCAAACAGTTGGCAGCAAATACTAAGATTTACCCAAAAACAGTTGCAGCAAATACTAAGATTTACCCAAAAACAGTTGGCAGCAAATACTAAATTTTACCCAAAACAGTTGGCAGCAAATTGCTTAAGATTTACCCAAAACAGTTGGCAGCAAATACTAAGATTACCCAAACAGTTGGCAGCAAATACTAAGATTACCCAAAACAGTTGGCAGCAACTACTAAGATTTACCCAAAAAAAGTTTACAGCAAATACTAAGATTTACTTCAAAACAGTTGGCAGCAAATACTAAGATTTACCCAAATGTGGCAGCAAATACTTACGATTTACCAAAACAGTTGCAGGCAATATAAGATTACCCAAACAGTTGCAGGAAAAGGCTAAGATTTACCCAAAACAGTTGGCAGCATATACTAAGATTTACCCAAAACAGTTGGCAGCAAATTTAAGATTATTACCCAAAGCAGTTGCAGCAAATACTAAGATTTCCAAAACAGTGGGCAGCAAATACTAAGATTTACCCATAACAGTTGCAGCCTATACTAAAGATTACCCAAAACAGGTGGCAGAAATACTAAGATTTTAACCAAACATTGCAGCAAATACTAAGATTTACCCAAAAAACAGTTGGCAGCAAATACTAAATTTACCCAACAGTTGCAGTAATACTTGAAGATGACCCAAAAAACAGTTGGCAGCATATACTAAGATTTACCCAGAACAGTTGGCAGAAATACTAGATTGTCCAAAACATTTGCAGCAAATGCTAGATTTTACCAAAGAGTTGGCAGCAAATTACTAAGACTTTACAAAAACAGTAGCAGCAAATACTAGATTTACCCCAAAAGAGTTGCAGCAAATATTTACGATTTTTACTCAAACAGTGGCAGCAAATATAGTTTACCAAACAGTTGCAGCAAACTACTTAGATTTACATAAAAACAGTTGGCAGCCAAAATTACTAAGATTTACCCAAAACAGTGGGCAGCAAATACTAAGATTTACCCAAAACAGTTGGCAGCCAATACTAAGATTTACCCAAAACAGTTGGCAGCAAATACTAAGATTTACCCAAAACAGTTGGCGGCAAATACTAAGATTTACCAAAACAGTTGGCAGCAAATACTAAGATTTACCCAAAACAGTTGGCAGCAAATACTAAGATTTCCCCAAAACAGTTGGCAGCAAATACTAAGATTACTTAAAAACAGTTGCCGCAAATACTAAGATTTACCAAAACAGTTGGCAGCAAATACTAGATTTACCCAAAACAGTTGGAAGCAAAAACTAAGATGATACCCAAACAGTGGCAGCAAATAACTAAGATGTACCAAAACGTGGCAGGCAGATACTAAGATTTTACCCAAAACAGTGGCAGGCAAAATACAAAGATTTACCCAACAGTTGGCAGCAATACTGAAGATTTACCCAAACGATTGGCAGCAAATTACCAAAGATTTACCCAAAACAGTTAGCATCAAATACTAAGATTGACTCAAAAACAGTTGGCAGCAAATAACTAAGATTTACAAAAAACAGTTTGCAGCAAACTTAGATTTACCCAAAACAGTTGCAACAAATACTAGATATTACCCAAAACCAGTTTGCAGCAAGATACTAAGATTTCTTACCCAAAACAGTGGCAGCAAATACTAAGATTTAACCAAAACAGTTGGCAGCAAAAACTAAGATTTACCCAAAACAATTGGCAGCAAATACAAAGATTTACACAAAACAGTTGGACAAATACTAAGATTTACCAAAACAGGTTTGGCAGAAATACTAAAGATTTTCCAAAACCAGTTGGCCAGCAAATACCAAGATTTCACCCAAAACAGTTGGCAGCATATACTAAGATTTACCCAAACAGTTGGCAGCAAATACTAAGATTTACCCAAAAAAGTTGGCAGCAAATACTAAATTTACCCAAAACAAGTGGCAGCAAATACTAAGATGTACCCAAGCAGTTGCAGCAAATACTAAGATTTACCCAAAACAGTTTGCAGCAAATACATAGATTTACCCAAACAGTTGGCAGCAATACTAAGATTTTACCCAAAACAGTTGGCAGCAAATACTTAAATTTACCCAAAACAGTTGGCAGCCAATACTAAGATTTACCCAAACCCAGTTGGCAGCAAAATACAAGATTTACCCAAACAGTGGCAGCAAATACTAGATTACCCAAAACAGAGTTGGCAGCAAAAATACTAGATCTTACCAAAACAGGTGGCGAAATACTAAGATATACCCAAAACGTGGCAGCAATCTAAGATTTACCTCAAACAGTGGCAGCAAATACTAGATTTACAAAAACAGTTGGCAGCAATTACTAAGATTTACCCAAACAGTTGGCAAATACTAGGATTTACCCAAAACAGTTGTGCAACAATTTACTAAGATTTACCCAAACACAGTTTGCAGCGAAATACTAAAAATTACCCCAAAACAGTTGGCCAGCAAATACTAAAGATTTACCCACAAACAGTGGCAGCAAAAATACTAAAGATTTTACCCAAAACAGTTGGCAGCAAATACTAAGATTTAACCCAAAACAGTTGGCAGCAATTACTAAGATTTACCCAAAACAGTTGGCAGCAAATACTAAGATTACCCAAAACAGTGGTGCAAATACAAGATTTACCCAACAATTGCGCAAATACAAGGATTTACACAAAACAGTTGCAGCAAAAATACTAAGATTTACACAAAAACAGTTGGTTTTTGTGGTGATAACAAACAGTTGGCAGCAAATACTAAGATTAACCCAAAACAGTTGGCAGCATATAATAAGATTTACCCAAAACAGTTGGCAGCCAATACTAAGATTTACCCAAAAACAGTGGCGGCAATACTAGATCTTACCAAAACAGTTGGCAGGCAAATACTACTTACCAAAACATGTTGGCAGCAAATACTAAGATTTACCCAAACCAGTTGGCAGCAAATATAAATTTACCCAAAACAGTTGGCAGCACCTGAACTAGGATTTACCCAAAACAGTTGCAGCAAATACTAAGATTTCCCAAAACAGTTGGCAGCAAATACTAAGATTTACCCAAAACAGTTGCACAAAACAAAGATACCCAAACAGTTTGCAGCAAATACTAAGATTTACCCAAAGCAGTTGCAGCAAATACTAAGATTTCCCAAAACAGTTGGCAGCAAATACTAAGATTTACCCAAAACAAGTGGCAGCAAATACTAAGATTTACCCAAAACAGTTGGCAACAAAACTAAGATTTACCCAAAACAGTTTGCAGCAAACTAAGATTTCCCAAAACAGTTGGCAGCAATTACTAAAGATTTACCCACAACAGTTGGCAGCAAATACTTAAATTTACCCAAAACAGTGGCAGCAAATACTAAGATTTACCAAAACAGTGCAGCAAATACTAAGATTACCCAAAACAGTTGGCAAGCAAATACTAAGATTTACCCAAAACAGTGGTGCAAATACTAAGATTTACCCCAAAACAATTGGCAGCAAATACAAAGATTTACACAAAACAGTTGGCAAATACTAAGATTACCCAAAACAGTTGGCAGCAAAGACTAAGATTTACCCAAAACAGTTAGAAGCAAATACCAAGATTTACCAAAACAGTTGGCAGCAGAGACAGATTTAACCCAAACAGTTGCAGCAATACTAAATTACCCGAAACATTGGCAGCAAATACTAAGGATTTACCAAAACAGTTGGCAAGCAACTACTAAGATTTACCCAAAACAGTTGGCAGCAAATATTACGATTTAAACAGTTGGCAGCAAATACTATGATTTACCCAAAACAGTTGGCCGCAAATACTAAGATTTACCCCAAAACAGTTGCAGCAGTACTTATTTTACCCAAAAACAGTTGGCAGCAAATACTAGATTTACCCAAAACAGTCGGAGCAAATACTAAGATTTACCCAAACGTTTGGCAGCAAACTAGATGTTACCCAAAACAAGTTGCGCAGCAAATATAATTTACCCCAAAACGTTGGCAGCAAATACTAACATTTACCCAAAAACAGTTGGCGGCGAATACTAAGATTTACCCAAAACAGTTGGCAGCAAATACTAAGATTTACCCAAAACAGTTGGAAGCAAAAATAAGATTTACCCAAAACAGTTGGCAGCAAATACTAAGATTTACCAAAACAGTTGCAGCAAAAACTAAGATTTACCCAAAACAGTTGGCAGCAAATACTAGATTTCCAAAACAGGTTTGTGGGTAGGCAGCAAATACTAAGAATTTACCCAAAAACCAATGGCAGCAAATACAAGATTTACCCAAAACAGGTTGGCAGCAAATACCTAAGATTTTCCCAAAAACAGTTAGGCAGCAAATACTAGATGTACCCAAACACGTGGCAGCAAATACTAAGATTTCCCAAAACAGTTGCGCCAAATACTAAGATTTACCCAAAAACAGTTGGCAAATACTTATATTTACCCAAAACAGTTGGCAGCAATGCTAGATTACGCACACAGTTGGCAAGCAAATACATTAAGATTTAACCAAAACAGTGCAGCAAATACTAAGGATTTACCCAAAACAGTTGGCCGCAATTACGTAGACTTATACCCCAAAACAGTGTGGCAGCAAATACTAGATTTACCCAAAAACCAGTTGCAGCAAATACTAAGATTTACCCCAAACAGTTGGCAGCCAATACTAAGATTTACCCAAAACAGTTGGCAGCAAAAACTAAGATTTACCCAAAACAGTGTGCAGCAAATACTAAGATTTTACCCAAAAAGTTGGCAGCAGATACTAAGAATTTACCCAAAACAGTTGGCAGCAAATTCTAAGATTTACCCAAACAGTTGCAGCAAATACTAAGATTTACCCAAACAGTTGGCAGCAAATACAGAGATTTCCCAAAACAGGTTCGGCAGTCAGAATACTAAGATTTACTCCAAAAACAGTTCGGGCAGTGGACCTAAAGATTACAAAACAGTTGCGAAATACTTAAAATTTACCCAAAACAGGGGCAGCAAATACTAAATTTCCCAAAACCAGTTGGCCAGCAAATACTAAGATTACCCAAAAGTTGCAGCAAATACTAAGATTTACCAAAACAGTTGGCAGCAAATACTAAGATTTTCCCAAAACAGTTGGCAGCAAATACAAAGATTTACCCAAAACAGTTGGCAGAAATACTAAGATTTACCAAACAGTTGGCAGCAAATACTTAGATTTACCCAAAACAGTTGGCCAGCAAATACTAAGATTACCCCAAAAACAGGTTGTAGCAAATACTAGATTTTACAAACAATTGGCAGGCAAAAGACAAAGAGTTTACACAAAACAGTTGGCAGCAAATACTAAGATTTACACAAAACAGTTGGCAGCAAATACTAAGATTTTACCCAACATTGGCAGCAAATACCAAGATTTACCCAAAGACAGTTGCAGCATTCTACTAAGATTTACACGAAAAACAGTTGCAGCAAATACTAGATTTACCAAAAACAGTGGCGGCAAATACCTAAGATTACCAAACAGTGGCAGCAATTACTAGATTTACCCAAACAGTTGGCAGCAAATACTAAGATTTACCCAAAACAGTGGGCCAATACTAAGATTTACCCAAAACAGTGGGCAGCAAATACTAATTTACCCAAAGCAGTTGCAGCAAATACTAAGATTTTTACCAAACGTTGGCAGCAAATACTAAGAATTACCCAAAACAGTTGGCAGCAAATACAAAGATTTACCCAAACAGTTGGCAGCAAATACCTAAGATTTACCCAAAACAGTTGGAGGCAATACTAGAATTTACCCAAAACAGTTGGCAGCAAATACTAAGATTTACCCAAAAACAGTGCAGCAACTACTAAGATTTACCCAAACAGTTGGCAGCAAATACTAGATTTACCCAAAACAGTTGGCGCAAATGCTAAGATTTACCCAAACAAAACAGTTGGCAGCAAAGACTAAGATTTACCCAAAACCAGTGCAGCAAAATACTAGATTTACCAAAACAGTTGGCAGCAAAAACTAAGATTTACCCAGACCAGTTGGCAGCAAATACAAGATTTACCGCAAAACAGTTTGGCAGCAAATACTATATTACGCCAAAAACAGTTGGCAGCAATATGAAAGATACAAAAACCAGGTTGCAGCAATACTACGATTTACACCAAAACAGTTGGCAGCAAATACTAGGATTTACCCAAAAACAGTTGGCAGCGAATACTAAAGATTTTACCCAAAACAGTTGCAGCAAATGACTAAGTTTACAAAACAGTGCAGCAAAAATACTAGATTTACCCAAAACAGTTGTCAGCAAATTTACTTAACGATTTTACCCAAAACGTGCAGCAAAGGCTACAAGATTTACCAAAACATGGCAGCAATACTAGATTTTACAAAAAACAGTTGGCAGCAAATACTAAAAATTACCCAAAACAGTGTGCAGCAAATACTAAGATTTACCAAAACAGTTGGCAGCAAATACTCAGATTTACCCAAAACAGTTGGCAGCAAATACTAAGATATTACCCAAAATAGTGGCAGCAAATATTACGATTTATACCCAAACAGTTGGCAGCAAATACTAAAATTTACCAAAACAGTTGGCAGCAAATGCTAAGATTTACCCAAAAACAGTTGGCAGCCATATACTAAGATTTCCCAAAAACAGTGGCCAGCAAATTCTAGATTTACCCAAGCAGTTGGCAGCAAATACTAAGATTACCCAAAACAGTTGGCAGCAAAAACTAAGATTTACCCAAAAACAGTTGGCAGCAATTACTAAGATTTACCCAAAACAGTTGGCAGCAATATAGATTTACCCAAACAAATTGCAGCAATAACAAGATTTACCAAAAAACAGTTGGCGCAAATACTAAAATTTACCAAAACAGTTGGCAGCAAAAATACTAAGATTTACCCAAAACAGGTGGCAGCATATACTAAGATTTACCCCAAAACAGTTGGCAGCAAATACTTAGATTTACCAAAACAGTTTGCAGCAAATGCTAAGATTTATCCACCACCAGGAATACTAAGATTACCAACCAGTTAGCCAGCAAATTATTTAAATGTTACTCACAAAGAGTTGCAGCAAAATATACGATTTACTTCAAAACAGTTGCAGCAATACTAGACTTTACAACCAGGTTGGCAGCAACTACTTAGATTTACATAAAACAGTTGGCAGCAAATACTAAGATTTACCCCAAACAGTTGGCAGCAAATACTAAATTTACCCAGAAAACAGTTGCCAGCAAATACTAAGATTTACCCAAACAGTTGGCAGCAAGTACTAAGATTTACCCAAAACAGTTGGCGGGCAATGACTAAGATGTTACCCAAAACAGTGGGAGCGAATAGCTAACGATTTAACCAAAACCAGTGCAGCAAATAAACTAAAGATTTACCCAAAACAGTTGCCAGCAAATACTAAGATTTACTTAAAAGTTGGCAGCAAATACAATGATTACCCAAAACAGTTGGCAGGAAATACTAAGATTTACCCAAACAGTTGGGCAAGCAAAAACCTAAGATTTACCCAACACAGTTGGCAGCAAATAACTAAGATTTACCAAAAACAGTTGGCAGCAAAGACTAAGATTTACCCAAAACAGTGGGCAGCAAATACAAAGATTTACCAAAAACAGTTGGCAGTAAACACTTTAGATTTCCAACAGTTGCCAGAAATACAAGATTTACCCAAAAGCAGTTAGGCATCACAATACTAAGATTTACTCAAACAGTGGCAGCCATACTTAAGATTTACAAAAAACAGTTGCAGCAAATACTAAGATTTACCCAAAACAGTGGCAACAAATACTAAGATTTACCCAAAAACAGTTGGCAGCAAAAAACTAAATTTTACCCAAAACAGTTGGCAGCAAATACTAAGATTTACCCACAACAGTTGGCAGCAAATACTAAGATTTACCCAAAACAATTGGCAGCAAATACAAAGATTTACACAAAACAGTTGGCAGCAAATACTAAGATTTACCCAAAACAGTTGGCAGCAAATTACTTAAGATATTACCCAAACAACAGTTGCAGCAAATACTAAGATTTACCCAAAACAGGTGGCAGCATATACTAAGATTTACCCAAAACGTTGGCCAGCAAATACTAGGATTACCGCAAAAAGTTGGCGAAATACTAAAGATTTACCAAACAGGTGGCAGCAAAACTAAGATTTACCCAAAACAGTGGACAGCAAATACTAAGATTTACCCAAACAGTTGCAGCAAATACTTAGATTTACCCAAAACAGTTTGCAGCAAATACTAAGATTTACCAAAACAGTTGGCAGCAAATACTAAGTTTACCCAAAACAGTTGGCAGGAAATACTAAGATTTACCCAAACCGTTGGCAGCAGAGAATACCTAAGATTACCAAAAACAGTTGGCAGCAAATATAGATTTACCAAAACAGTGGCAGCAAATATAAGCATTTACCCAAAACAGTGCAGCAAATACTAATTTACCCCAAAACAGTGGGGCAGGCAAATACAAGATTTACCCAAAAAACAAGTGGCAGGCAAATACTAAGATTACCAAAAACAGTTGGCAGCGAATACTAAGATTTACCCAAAACAGTTTGCAGCAAATGCTAAGATTTACCCACAACAGTTGGCAGCAAATACAAAATTTACCCAAAACAGTTAGCAGCAAATACTAGATTGTACCAAAAGAGTTGGCAGCCAAATATTACGATTTTTACTCAAAACAGTTAGGCAGCAAATACTTAGAGTTTACCCAAAACAGTTGCAGCAAATACTTAGATTTACACAAAACAGTGGCAGCAAATACTAAGATTGACCCAAACAGTTGCAGCAAATACTAAGATTACCCAAAACAGTTTGGAGGCAAATACTAAGATTTACCCAAAACAGTGCAGCAAGTACTAAATTTACCAAAACAGTTGGCGGGCAAACTAAGATTACCCCAAAACAGTGGCAGCGAAACTTTACTAAGATTTACCCAAAAAGTTGGCAGCAAATACTAAGATTACCCAAAACAGTTGGCAGCAATACTAAGATTTACTTAAAACAGTTGGCCGCAAATACTAAGATTTACCCAAACGTTGGCAGCAAATACTAAGATTTACCCAAAACAGTGGGCAGCAGCAAAAACTAAGATTTACCCAAAACAGTTGGCCACGCAAATACTAAGATGTTACCCCAAAACAGTATGTGGCAGCAGTACTAAGATTTACCCAACAGTTGGCAGCAATACAAAGATTTACCCAAACAGTTGGCAGCAAATACTAAGATTTACCAAAACAGTTGGCAGCAAATATAAGATTTACCCAAAACAGTTAGCATCAAATACTAAGATTTACTCAAAACAGTTGGCAGCAAATACTAAGATTTACAAAAAACAGTTTGCAGCAAATACTAAGATTTACCCAAAACAGTTGGCAGCAAATACTAAGATTTACCCAAACAGTTGGAGCAAATACTAAGATTACCCAAAACAGTTGGCAGCAAAATACTAAGATTTACCAAAACAGTTGGCAGCAAAATACTAGATTTACAAAACAATTGGCGCAAATACAAGATTTTACACAACAGTTGGCAGCAATATACTAAAGATTTACCCAAAAACAGTTGGCAGCAAATACTAAGTTTTACCCAAACAGTTGGCAGCAAATACCAAGATTTACCCAAAACAGTTGGAGCAAATACTAAGATTTACCAAAACAGTTGGCAGCCAAATACTCAGGGATTTACCCAAAACAGTTGGCAGCAAAATACTAAGATTTACCCAAAACGGTTGGCAGCAAATACTAAATTTACCAAACAGTTGCAAGCAAATACTAAGATTACCCAAAACAGTTGGCAGGCAAATACTAGAATTTACCCAAAAACAGTTGGAGCAGCAAATACTAAGATTATACCCAAACAGTTGCAGCAAATACTAAGATTTACCCCAAACACCGTTGGCAGCAAATACTAAGATTTACCCAAACCAGTTGGCAGCAAATACTAAGATTTACCAAAAACAGTTGGCAGCAAAATACTAAGATTTACCCCAAAACAGTTGGCAGCATATACTAGATTTACCCAAAAACAGTTGGCAAACAAATACTAAGATTTGACCCAAAACATTGGCAGCAAATACGTAGATTTACCCAAGAACAGATTGCAGCAAATACTAAAGTTTACCAAAACAGTTGGCAGTAAATACTAAGATTTACCCAAACAGTTGGCAGCAAATACGAAGATTTACCCAAAACATTTGGCAGCAAATACTAAGATTACCCAAAACGGCAGCAAATACTAAGATTTACCAAAACAGTTGGCAGCAAATACCAAGATTTACCCAAAACAGTTGGCGGCAAATACTAAGATTTACCCAAAACAGTTGGCAGGAAATACTTAAGATTTACCCAAAACAGGTGGCAGCAAATACTAAGATATACCCAAAACAGTTGGCAGCAAAAACTAAGATTTACCCAAAACAAGTTGACAGCAATATACTAAGATTTACCCAAAAACAGTTGGCAGCAATACTAAGATTGACCCAAAAACAGTTGGCAGCAAATATAAGATTTACCCAAAACAGTTAGCAGCAAATACCAGATTTTACCCAAACAGTTGGCAGCAAATACTAAGATTTACCCAAAACAGGTTTTGCAGCAAATACTAAGATTTACCCAAAAACAGTGGCAGCAAATACTAAGATTACCCAAACAGGTTGGTAGCAAGGTACTAAGATTTACCCAAAACAGTTGGCAGCACATACTAAGATTTACCCAAAACATTTGGCAGCAAATACTAAGATTTACCAAAACAGTTGTCAGCAAATACTAAGATTTACCCAAAACAGTTAGCAGCAAATACTAAAGATTTACCCAAACCAGTTGGCAGCAAATACTAAAGATTTACCCAAACAGTTGGCAGCAAATACTAAGATTTACCCAAAACGAGTTGCCAGCAAATACTAAGATTTACCCCAAACAAGTTGGCAGCAAATACTAAGATTTACCCAAACAGTTGGCAAGCAATACTAAATTACCCAAAACAGTTGCACGGGAAATACTAAATTTACCCAAGAAACTGTTGCAGCAACATACTAGAGATTTACCCAAAACAGTTGCAGCAAATACTAAGATTTACCCAAAACAGTTGGCAGCAAAATACTAAGATTTACCAAAACAGTTGGCAGCAAATACTAAGATGTACCCAAAACAGTTGGCAGCAAATACAAAGATTTACCCACAAACAGTTGGCAGCAGAATAAAACCTAAGAGATTTACCCAAAACAGTTGCAATCAAATAACTAAGAATTACCCAAAACAGTTGGCAGCAAATACTAGAATTACCCAAAAACAGTTGGCGAGCAAATACAATGATTACCCAAAACAGTTGGCCCAGCAAATACAGAAGATTACCCAAAAACAGTTGGCAGCAAATACTTAGATTACCCAAAACAGTTGCAGCAAATACTAAAGGATTTACCCAGAACACGTTGGCAGCAAATACTAGATTTTACCCCAAAACAGTTTGGCGGCAAATACTAAGGTTTACCCAAAACATCTGGACGCAGATTACTAAGATTTACCCCAAAAGTTGGCACAAAATACTATGATTACCTAAAAACCAGTGGCACAAATATAGATTTACCCAAAACAGTTGGCAGCAAATACTAAAATTTACCCAAAGTTGGCAGCCAATACTAAGATTTACCCAAACAAGTTGGCAGCATACTAAGATTTCCCCAAAACAGTTGGCAGCAAATACTAAGAATTACCCAAAACAGTTGGCAGCATATACTAAGATTTACCCAAAACAGTTTGCAGCAAATACAAAGATTTACCCAAAACAGTGGGCAGAATACTAAGATTTACCAAAACAGTTGGCAGCAAATACTAAGATTTACCCAAAACAGATGGCAGCAAATACTAAGAATTACCCAAAACAGTTGGGCAAATACTAGAATTTACCCAAAACAGTTGGCAGCAAATCCTAAGATTTACATTTACCCAAATTAGTTGGCGGCAAATACTAAGATTTACCCAAAACATTTGTTGGCAGCAAATACTAAGATTTACCCAAAAAACCAGTTGGCGGCAAATACGTAAATTACCCAAAAGAGTTGCCAGCAGAATACTGAAGATTTACCCCAAAAACAGTTGGCACAAATACTAAGAGTTACCCAAACAAGTTGGCAGCAAATACTAAATTTACCGAAAACCAGGTGGGCGCAAATACTTAAGATTTTACCAAACAGTTTCAGCAAATACTAAGAGTTACCCAAAACAGTTGGCAGCAGCAAATACAAAGATTTACCCAAAACAATTGCAGCAAATACTCAGATTTACCCAAAACAGCTGGCAGCAAATACTAAGATTACCCAAAACAGTTCAGCAAATACTAGATTTACCCACAACAGTTGGCAGCAAATACTAAGACTTACCCAAAACAGTTGGCAGGCATATACTAAATTTACCCAAAACAGTGGCAACAAATACAGATTTTACCCAAAACAGGTTGCAGCAAGGACTAAATTACCAAAACCAGTTGGCCGAGCAATACCTTAAAATTTACCCGAAAACAGTGCCATAAAATACTAAGTTTACCCAAACAGTTGCAGCAAATACTAAGATTTACCCAAAACAGTTGGCAGAAATACTAAGATTTACCCAAAACAGTTAGCAAATACTAAGAATTTACCAAAACCAGTTAGCAGCAAATACTAAGAGTTTACCCAAACAGTGGGCGGTCAAAGTACAGATTACCCAAAACAGTGGTGGCAGCAGAATACTAAGAATTTACTCAAAACAGTATGGCAGCAAAATACTAAGATTTACCCAAAACAGTTGCATCAAAATACTAAGAATTACCCAAAACAGTTGGCATTAAAATACTAAGATTTACCCAAAACAGTTGGCAGAAATACTATAACCAAAACAGTTGGCAGCAAATTCTACTAAGCTTTACCCAAAACAGTTGGCAGGAAATACTTAGATTTACCCAAAACAGTTGGCGGCAAATACTAAGATTTACCTAAAACAGGTGCAGCAAATACTAAGAGTTTACCCAAACAGTTGCAGCAATACTAGATTACCCAAAACAGTGGCGCAATACTAAAATTTACCAAAACTGTTGCAGAGAATACTAAACTTTACCAAACAGTTGGCAGCAGAATACTAAGATTTACCCAAACAGTTGCAGCAGAATCACTAATGATTTACCCTTAAAACAGTTTCAGCAAATACTTAAGAATTACCCAAAACTAGTTGGCAAGCAAATACTAGATTTACCCAAACAGTTGGGCGCAAATACTAAGAATTACCCAAAAGTGGCAGCAAGTACTAAATTTACCCAAAACATTGGCAGGCAAATACTAAGATTACCCGAAAACAGTGGAAGAAATACTAGATTTACCGCAAAACAGTGCAGCAAAATACTAATTTACCCAAAAAACATTGGCAGCAAATACTTACAGATTTACCCAAACAGTTGACAGCAATTACTAAGATTTACCCAAAACAGTTGACAGCAAATACTAAGATTTACCCAAAACAGTTGCAGCAAAGACTAAGATTTACCCAAAACAGTTGGCAACAAATACTAAGATTTACCCAAAACAGGTTGGCAGCAAATACTAAGATTTACCAAAACAGTGCAGCATAATACTAAGATTTAACCCAAAACATTGGCAAGAAATACTAAGATTATCCCAAAACATTTGCCAGCCAAAACTACTAAGATTTACCAAAACAGTTGGCAGCAAAAACAAAGTTACCCAAAACAGTTGGCAGAAATACTAAGATTTACCCAAGAACAGGTTGCAGGCAAAGACTAAATTTACCCAAAACCAGTTGGCAGCAATACTAAGATTTACCAAACAGTGCAGAAGATACTAAGAATTTACCAAAACAGTTGGCCAGCAATACTAAGATTTACCCAAACAAGTTGGCACAAAATCTAAATTTACCCAAAACAGTTGGCAGCAAATACCAATAAGATTTACCCCAAACAGTTGCCAGCAAATACTAATATTTACCCAAAACAGTAGCCAGCATATAATAGAGTTTACCCAAACAGTTTGGCAACAAATTCACTAAGATGTACCCAAAAACAGTTTGCAGGCAAAATACTAAGATTTACCAAAAACAGTTTTGGCAGCAAATACTAAAATTTACCTAAAACAGTTGGCAGCTAATACTAAGATTTACCCAAACAGTTGGCAGAATACTAAGATTTACCCAAAACAGTTGGAAGCAAAAATAAGATTTACCCAAAACAGATGGCAGCAAATACTAAGATTTACCCAAAACAGTTGGGAGCAAATACTAAGATTTACCCAAAACAGTTGGCAGCAAATACTAAGATTTACCCAAAACAGTTGGCAGCAAATACTAAGATTTACCCAAAACAGTTGGCAGCAAATACTAAGATTTACCCAAAACAGTTGGCAGCAAATACTAAGATTTACCCAAAACAAGTTGACAGCAAATACTAAGATTTACCCAAAACCAAGTTGGCAGCAAATACTAAGCATTTACCCAAAACAGTTGGCAGCAAATACAAGATTTACCCAACATTAGAAAGCAAATACCCAAGATTTACCCAAAACATTGGGAGAAAAAAACAAAGATTACCAAAAACAGTTGGCAGCAAATACAAAGATTTACCCAAAACAGTTGGCAGCAAATACTGAGATTTACCCAAAAACAGTTGGCAGCAAAATACTAAGATTTACCTAAAACAGTTGGCAGCAAATACTAAGATTTTACCCAAAACAGCTGGCAGCAAATACTAAGATTTTCCCAAAACAGTTGAAGCAAATACTAAGATTTACCCAAAAACAGTTGGCAGCAAATTCTAGATTTACCCAAAACAGTTTGCAGCAAATCACTAAGAGGATTTACCAAAACAGTTAAGGTTTAGCAACGTACTAAGATTACCCAAAACAGTGGCAGACAAATACTAGATTACCCAAAACACGTTGGCAAGCAACATACTAAGATTTCTCTAAAGACAGTGGCAGCAAATACTAAGTTACCCAAAAAAACGTTAGGCAGCATAATACTAGATTTACCCAAAAACGAGTTTGCAGACCAATACTTTAAGATTTACCCAAAACGCAGTTGGCAGCAAATACTAGATTATTCAAAAACAGTTGGCACCAATACTAGACTTTACCCAACCAGTTGGCACAATACTAGATTTACCCAAAAACAGTTTGTACAGCAAATACTACAGACATTACCCAAACAAGTTGGCAGCAAATACTAAGATTTACCCAAACAGTTGGCAGCAAATACTAAGATTTACCCAAAACCGTTGGCCAGCAAATACTAAGATTTATCCAAAACACAGTTGGCAGCAAAAAGACTAGATTTACCCAAAACAAGGTTTGCAGGGGGCCCAAAATACTAAAAAGGATTTAACCAAAAACAGTCGGCAGCAAAAACTAGATTTACCCAAAAACAGTTGGCAGCAAATACTAAGATTTTACCCAAAGCAGTTGGCAGCAAATACCTAAGAACCCAAAACATTGGGGAAGCAAAAATGGTAGATTACCCAAAACAGATGGCAGCAAATACTAAGATTTACCCAAAAACAGTTGGCAGCAAAATACCTAAGATTTACCCAAACAGTTGGCAGGCAATACGAAGATACCCAAAAACAGTTGCCAGCAAAATCCTAGATGTTACCCAAAACAGTCTGGCCAGCAAATACTAAGATTACCCAAATACAGTTTGGCAGCGAATACTAAGATTTACCCAAACAAGTTGGCAGCAAATACTAAGATTTACCCAAAACATTTGGCAGCAAATACTAAGATTTACCCAAACACAGTTTTCAGCAAATACTAAGATTTACCCAAAACAGTGGCAGCAAATACTCAGATTTACCCAAAACAGTTGGCGCAAGACTTAGATTTACCCAAAACAGTTGCCAGCAAATACTAAGATTTACCCAAAACAAGTTGACAGCAAATACTAAGATTTACCCAAAACAGTTGGCAGCAAGTACTAAGATTTACCCAAAACAGTTTTTAGGCAGCAGGAATTACTAGAGTTTACCCAAACATTTGGCAGAAATACTTAAGATTTAACCCAAAACAGGTTGGCAGGCAAAACTAAGATTACCAAAACATTAGCAGGCAAATACTAAGATTTACAAAAAACAGTTGGCAGCAAATACTAAAGATTTACCAAAACAGGTTGGCCAGGCAAATACTAAGTTTACCCAAAACAGTTGGCAGCAAAATACTAAGATTTACCCAAAACGGTTGGCAGCAAATACTAAGATTTACCCAAAGACAGTTGCACAAATTACTAAGATTGACCCAAAGCAGTGGCAGAAATACTAAGATGGTTACCCAAAACAGGTTGGCAAAAATACTAAAATTTACCCAACTGTTTTCGGCGCAAATACTAGAGATTTACCCAAACAGTTGGCTAGCAAAACTAAGAGTACAAAACAGTTGGCAGCAAATTCTAAGATTTACCCAAAACAGTTTGCAGCAAATACTAAGATTACCCGAAACAGGTTTGCAGGCAAATACTAAGATTTTTACCCAAAACAGGTTTGCAGGCAAATACTTTAATAACCCAAAACGTGGCAGGCAACTAAATACCAAAACACGTGTGCAGCAAATACTAAAGAACAAAAAACCATGGCAGGCAAATACAAAAGGATGTTACCAAAACAGTTGGCACA
>JABUQX010110513.1:55000-57500 GCA_015478945.1 Trachelipus rathkii | reverse complement strand
TCCGGCTCCGGCTCCGACCCCTAGTTATAATTCCTTCTCCATTTACAGTCATGAAATCATTAATTCTGATACAAAATTTTGAGGGTATGATGAAATTAAATGTTTGTTAATGACATCTTTATTAGCTTAGAATTTAAAACTTAGAAAATATTTTATAGAAAATAAGAATTTTAAGAAATACAGAAAAGGAATCATTCACTTTCTTCCTAAATTTTAATATAATTCCTCTTTGAACGATGAACTGCCTGTACAGTTACGTAATATAATTTTATTATTTTTTTCCTAAAAAGAATAAAAATCATATTTTAGATTCATCCTAAAGTTTAAAATAATTCCTCGTTGAACTATGAGCCTGAACATATATAACATAATTTTATTCAAAACAGATTTTATATATGAATATATATATACCGTATATATATATATATATATATATATATATATATATATATATATATATATATATATATATATATATATATATATATATATATATATATATATATATATATATATATATATATATATATAATATATATATATATATATATATATATATATATATATATATATATATATATATATATATATATATATATATATATATATATATATATATATATATATATATATATAATTCACTTTCTTCCTAACTTTTAAAATAATTTCTCTTTGAACAGCCCGACCATATGTAATATAAATTTATTCAAAACAATTGTTCTTAAAAATAAAACTTCAATAAAATCCTCCTTTAACGATGTCCTTAGATCCGATTTTATTATTTTTAAAGCAGAAAATAAGCTCTCAACATTCACTTGAATAGGAGGCAAAGCTGTAATTGTGCAAGCGGCATCTTGCAAAATTTTAGGATAACAATTGATTGCCTCTTTAACTGATAACTTTGATTTCCGGTCGATTTTCATTATTCCATCTAATGACTTATGGAATTCTACCTTTAATTTTCTAGAAGATATTTAGGTTGAATGTCTTTTACTAGTAGATTGTCTTTTTAGTTTTTTCAATCGCTTTTCTGCATGCTCCAATTTTTCCCATTATCTGGCAAATTTGACTTCTTCATCTTCATCTGACAAAATTCTACAAGCGAGGATTCCTGAAACTGCTGAACTATCTGACTCCGGCCCAGATTTCTGTTCGATAGCGTTATTCATTTTAAGTCCTAGTTCACAAAGAACACTCCTAGCTTTAAATATCAGATCTTCAGTTCTGGGAAAGATTCTAAACAAAGATTGTCGACAAAAATATTTTATTTTCAGTTAACATTCTTTCCCTTCTTTTCATGGAATTTATTTGTGATTTGCTAAAATCCATTCTCTATAAAAATTTTCCTGCAGTCAAGTCTTCTGATTGAATATTTTTTGTTGTAAAGTATGGGTGTTTTAATAATTCTTCGAGTGTTTCGATTTGTTCCCACTGACTGTCGGAGAAAGAAAGTTCAGAAGTACCGGCAGCCATCATACTACTACTATAATCTTTTAGTTGCAGAAGCCTTTAGACTTTAGAGCATAAGACATGTACTTCCCCATCTTGTCTCTTGACCTAAGATTGCCACTTTTGCAACTTGATTCTTTAGAACTTCCATTAATTTTGGGGTACGTGCTGCTTTTGCTATTTGTCTCGCCCTGCTTATAAGATTTGCTCTATGAGTATTGTGGAGACCATCACGCACTGCTAACTGCAAAGTATGAACTCCACATCTCATGTGTGCAATGTTAACGTTATCGGAACATAGTCTTTTCATAGTTTTATCAAGTTCATTCTGAAAATAACTATTACTTCTTCGTTTTGACATTCAATAAAATCAGTATCACATTTACCAGCTTCCTATTCCTCACCCTCATTGTCCTTATTTAATTTTTCAATCATACTGATCATGTTTGATGCGTTATCCGTAACTAAGCTAATTACTTGTCTCTTGTTATTTCGAATTCTTTTAAGATGTCAGTAACAAATTCTTGAATATATTCGCTGAAATGTTGAGTATTTTTTCTTTTACTGCTAACGTTTTAGAAATATTGTTTTTATCTTCGTCCACATATATAAAATTATTGACAAAATAATTTAGCTTTGCCCATGTGTAAGTATCCATTTTTAAATGCACAAAGCGTCCCTTTATGCAATTTTTAAGCTTATTTTTTTGTTTATTTCTTCTTCTAGAACTATTTTACAAATATTTTCCCAGTCTAAAGGGACTTCCAGTTTCTAAGCCATGTCTCCACACAGTGCTTTAAATCCTGGTCATGCAAAGAAAACTAATGGGTCACTATCTTTAACAACCATTATAATCAATTGTATTTTGAATTTTTCACTTAACATAGACAGAACAAGTTTATGGCAACTGAAAAAGTTTCCACTTTAGTCTGAGTTTTTGAAATTAAAGGTTTATCCTGATTACCTTTAGCTTCACCTTTCTTTTTAACAATTGCAGCAATGTCTGGATGATAGCGTTTTAAATGTCGCATTAATTTAAAGGATCCAATAG
>JABUQX010110513.1:42500-47500 GCA_015478945.1 Trachelipus rathkii | reverse complement strand
TTTTCAAAGTTATAATAACTACTTTCATTGTTAATGGGAAAAGCAATTACTTACATAAACATATGCATACAGTAGTTGAGAATACCGGACGCAAATTAGCGTACGTAGGTTTTATACGGACACGTGTGTACCTATTTACGTACATGAATGTGTATAGTTGTGTAAATGCGTATATAGGTTCATGTGCACCTGCACATGACCATATTTTGTTTTTGCCGTTGTTTGTTGTTTGGATTGGTTGTTGCTGCTGTTGTTTGATGACGCGTGCGGACACACACACACACACAGCCAAGAAATGACGTCATCATGTTGATGACGGTATATTTTAGCTTTTGCCGTTGAGTTGCTATACACTTTATATATATATATATATATATATATATATATATATATATATATATATATATATATATATATATATATATATATATATATATATATATATATATATATATATATATATGTATATATATATATATATATATATAATATACTATTTTTCTGTTTCTGGTGCATGTTACGCTTCTTACCCAAGTCTTGGGGAAAGAAGGTGGTTGATGAATGATGATGATGATGTTACTTTAGTATTCCTAATTATTTTTATTTAAATTTATTAGTTTTAACTTTTAAATATAATACATTAGCGCAAGCTATGAGCCTTCATTTCAAAATGTACGAATTCGAACCTCGTCCTATCGCATGAAAGGTAAGCATTTTACTGCTGTACCAAACATGATAATTCCTTACAGTCACAATCTTTTCTCAGATGTATGAACGCTAAGCGGACACTTTGTGTTGCCTCTTTAGCGATAAGAACTAAGATATTTTCTCGGATTTTTGCCTTTTTGGACAGTTTTTTTTCCTTTCGTTCGTCTTACTTAAGTCCCACATAGTCCCGGCTTAGCGTTCTTACACTTGAAATAAAATTGACCCATGTTTGGTACAGCGGTAAAATGCTTGCCTTTCATGCGATAGGACATGATTCGAGTTCGTCTTCGTAATTTTGCTGTATAGTCTCATAGCTTGTGTCAACATATTATAATAAATCTATTAATTTAAATAAAAATAATTAGGGATGCTAAAGTATAATTTATATATATATAAAAAAAAAAATATATATAAATAAAAAAATATATATATATATATATATATATATATATATATATATATATATATATATATATATATATATATATATATATCAGCTCAACGACAAAAAACTTAAACGTTCTGTCATCAACCTGATGACGTCTTTCATTGACTCTGTGTGTGTGTCCGCACGTGTCATCAAACAACAACAACCAAACCAAAACGACAAAAACAAAATATGTGTAGAACATCACTAGATACGCATTACGCTGATTGGGAACCATCAAAGCCATCAAGTTAGCGTGGGTCAAAAATGTGTCACGCTATCTGGTCAGGTCAATTACTGCATACATTGTGTGTGTGTGTGTGTGTGTGTGTGTGTGTGTGTGTGTGTGTGTGTGTGTGTGTGTGTGTGTGTGTGTGTGTGTGTGTGTGTTTCTTTACGTTTGCGACGTTCTGCGTGAGATGTTTCAGTCGATGTGTTTCGTTGTCTGTAGAGTTACTGACACGCCTTACGAATGGCGTGCGACGTGCGTGTCTTTGCATGCACCGAGCGATGTTTCTCACGCAAATTGTGAGCGAAGGAGCAAAAGTTGATCCCACATAAGGCCACGAAGTCACGAACGCTTTTCAAATATTAAATAAAACTGTTTTGTATTCAGACAGACTTTCTTATTAATTATAAACACTTGTTCTTTACAAAAACGTGTTTTTATATATATACGACTATATTTATTCACGCATACATTATTCATACGTATTACAAAATTATTTATAAGATTATAAATAAATATTAATTTTATTTTCATCGTAATTATCATATCTTACGGTCATTAGTGATTTTGAAGGGGATTTTTTGGCATAATAAAAACACAAGCATAGTGTTTGACTAACAATATTGACATAACAATTGGGTTTCCTGAAGTTTGTCAAGCGTTTGGAACCGCAGGACGGTGGTTTATAGGTACTGGAGAGCTACCAAAATTTTAAAATCGGTTTTAGACTTAGTCATAAAAGTAAACGATTAAGGGCTCATGTCGATTATCAGTGTCCATGAAGCTGAAGTCAATTTTTTTCATGTTACGTTATCGAACAAAATGTAGAACGGCGCGCGCATAGTGAGAAGAGTTTGAACTTTTTTCCTATATATTTTATATAACTTTAGTATAGCATGTTTTGTTGTTTATTGAAACGATGGAAAGTGAAATAAATTATATAATAATATAAGTTTGGTTACGTTAAGTAAGGTTATGTTACGTTAAGTAAGGTTATTTTAAGTTACGTTAGGTAGCATAGATTTAAACTTTTTTATATTTTTAAAGGTGTGAAGCTCTTTTATTACAATATAGTTTTATTTTGACTCACTACAGTTTCATTTTGATTTTTACCAAATGTGTTCGAATCCATGCAATCGATATTCATATGGATATGGGCACAGATAAAAGACATGATTCCAATTAAGTTAGGTACAAGTTCGCTTTCCTGGAAAAAAAATAATAACTACCGATTATATTTGAAATGAGTCTAACGACTTTCAAACAATTTCAAGCGCTTGACAAATGTCAGGAAACGCAACTACAAATATTTTGTAACCTTCACAGGTTAAAGGTAATGATATATATATATATATATATATATATATATATATATATATATATATATACATATATATATATATATATATATATATATATATATATATATATATATATATATATATATATATATATAGGGTATACTTAAGTTTCTTTCTGACCTATCGATATTTAAGTTTTAAAATCGATTTTCGATATATGTGTATCGATTATACCCAAGATACCGAGTATCTCATGATGTTCATTAAACACACACACACACTTATATATACATATATATATACATATATATATATATATATATTTATATATCTATATATTTCTATATATATATATATATATATATATATATATATATATATATAACATATATATATATATATATAAAGATGCTTTATTCATTGAGTTAATATTATTGGAACCTTTCAAATGAAAATGTTTATATAATAAACAAGCGCCATTTTTTTTTAAATTTTCAAGCGTTATGTTGGGTTCTTATTTTTGTGAATATGAATTTGAATTTGAAGGATTTATTCCAAATTTGTGAGAATGATTATACTGTTAGCATTGCTGCAACATTTTAGTTTGAAACTAGATAAAAGGTTTGTAGAAAGTGTCATAAAGAATGTGAAATTACCAAAATAGGAGAAAAGTTTTATTTTTAATGTACTAGTAAACATTGTGGTTCGAAGTATATTTCTCCCAAATATTATTTTTTTTCAAATATTAGAATTTCCTACACTGATGCCCTTTTAATTATGTATTTCTTTGTACATAACGAAACAGTTTCAAGGGTAGTAACCTATTTAGATGCCAGTGAACCAACAGTTATAGATTGGTTTAATTTTTGCAGACACGTATATATATACATATATGTTGGTTAGGAAATTTTGGTTAGGAAAATGTAAAAAAAAAAAAAAAAAAAAAAATAAAAAAATTGGATTTTTTTTTGGGGGGGCTCGAGCCAGGGGGAAAAAATATATATATATTATTTTTAAGGTGTTGCACAGCAATGTAGAGGCTCGAGCCGACGGGAACACAGGGGGGGACGTTTCCATACCCCGTAGAGGGGCGGAGGAACCCCGACTAAATACCAAGAGCAGGGGTTCGGGACCCTCCCCTGAAGGGGAAATGGTCAACCATGGATTCCCGGAAGGCCAGACCCGACTCCTATCATCGGTGCAGTATACCTTAGGCAATTCTTTAGTTAAAAAAAAAAAACAAATTTAGTAGAAAGTCTATTTATTTTAACGAGTAACGTATAAAAAGTCTCTAAATAGGCTTTCAACTCATATTAATATAATTATTAACAATTTTTTTTTTTTTTTTTTTTTTTTACATTTTCCGCACTAAAATTGTACCAGCATTCCAGCAATGTATTCCTTTTCCCGGTAGCTGTTGTAGTTTTTGAGATATGGATTGTGGCTCTTCTAGAGAAGCTAATATATATATATATATATATATATATATATATATATATATATATATATATATATATATATATATATATATATATATATATATATATATATATATATATATATATATATATATATATATATAATAATATATATATATATATATATATATATATATATATATATATATATATATATATATATATATATATATATATATATATATATATATATATATATATATATATATATATATATATATATATATATCGATATCGATAGATATCGGTATCGATATATATTTCGATATATCGAAATCGAAGGTCAGAAAGAAAATTAAGTTTTACCTATTTATTTATATTTTGTATGTTTAGATCGAAATACTTTTGTATATTTAGATATATTTGTATCGGTGCATATATATATATATATATATATATATATATATATATATATATATATATAATAAAAAGCAACATATATATATGCCAAACTAAAGAAGTTACCCGCATGATATCTCGAAAACTAAGATAGGTACAAGAAAACTGATAACATATATGGAATCAGCGTATGAAATTTGTATGAAATTGGGTTATTTTTTTATATCTCAAAAACTACGATAGGTAGAAGAAACTAATAACATTTATGGAATCAGCGTATAAATTTTTTAGGGGCTCGAGCCGACGGTGGGACAGAGGGGGACGTTTCCATACCCCGTAGGGGAGGGACCGAAATACCTCCACCCCCCAAAAATACGAGGGAGGTTTGAGACCCTCCTGGAGGGGAAATAGTCCTACCGTCGTCCCCAGGAGGCCGAGAGACCCCGACTCTTTGCATCTTTGCGGTTTACCCTAGGGTATTCTTTTAGTTAAAAAAATATATATATATTTTTCATTTA
>JABUQX010110513.1:30000-37500 GCA_015478945.1 Trachelipus rathkii | reverse complement strand
CCGAACTTATCGTATCGTGCTAAAATTTGGAGGGTGGTTAGAGGGTAAGGTAACCTCAGTGTATACGGAATTACGCCTGCGTGGGTCCCTCCGAAGGACCCCTCCCACTAAACATTAAATATTGACGTAGAAGGCTGAAATTTGGTAAGAGGATTCAGAGTTGAGTTTCTAGAAAGACTTGGTATTGGAATTCAAGGAGTTGGCTCCGGCACCGGTGCTGGAGCCACTGCGGTGCCGAGTTAATAAACAGTCGTATAACAACAATGTTGGTGTCTTTATATATGTTATTGGATCTGTAGATTTCGAAAATAATGGTTTCAGAACCATCAAGAAAAAAATAAATACATAAATAAATAAATAAATAAAATTTCTTATTCTTTTTGTTTATAACTTACAAATTTACGTTTTTACATACCCTAAAGCAGTAAATCACTAAATCAAATCACTATCCAACCTCCCTCCTGACCATCTGTGATCTATTGATCTATTGATTGAGTCAAATTTTTACTAAAATTGTAACGTTTACATACCTAAAGCAGTAAATGCTGATGAAGCCACTATCAACCTCCCTCCTATCCATTCCTGATCTATTGATCTATTGATTAAGGTCAATTTTTTACTAAAATTGTAACGTTTTACATACCCTAAAGCAGTAAATCACTAAATCAAACCACTATCCAACCTCCCTCCTGACCATCTGTGATCTATTGATCTATTGATTAAGGTCAAATTTTTACTAAAATTGTAACGTTTTACATACCCTAAATCAGTAAATCACTAAATCAAACCACTATCCAACCACCATCCATCCACCTTCCTGGTCATCCTTGATCTATTGATCTATTGATTCAAGTCACATTTTGAGTATCATTTTGGATAAACATAACATAAAATCAAGTTCTTTATACAAAGATCAATCAATATATGTCAACGTAACAAAGTTTTCACATTAATAAAGATTACTTAGCATCATCTAAACTAAGAATATAATACACAATGACAAACCTGACACATCTTAAACAGGAATAAACTGTAAACGTTAACAAAGTTCTACACTTAACAACAGTAAAGTAACTAACATAACACACAAAACGTAACCTATTCTTACTTTATCAAGCATATCTCTAACATAACAATGTTAATTTTACATTAACATGGTAATATTTAACAAAAATTTTATCACAACATTGGTTAACTATCATACTAATCAACGAATATACTCTAACATAATAAGGTTTCCACATCAATAAAGCTAACATGATGTAACATGAACTAAGAAAATAATGTACAAAGACAAACCTAGCACAACTTACACACGAATAAACTGTTAACATTAACAAAGTTCCACACTTAACACCTCTAAAGTAACTAACACTACATGCAAAACGTAACCTATTCTTACTTTTTTCAAGCATATCTCTAACATATTATCGTTAACCTTACACTGACACAGTAACATCACATTAATAAAGCTTACTTAGCATCATCTGAACTATGAATATAACCCACAACGACAAACTTAGCACATCTTAAACAGGAATAAACAGTCAACGTTAACAAAGTTCCACACTTAACAACAGTAAAGTAACTAACATAACATCCAAAAACGTAACTTATTCACACTTGGTCAAGCATGTCTCTAACATAACAATGTTAATTTTACATTAAGACTGTAATATTTGACAAAAATTTACCATAACCGTGTGTAATTATCATACAGACCAATGAGTATACTCTAACATAATAAGGTTTTCACATTAATAAAGCTAACATAGCATCAACTGAACTAAGAAAATAATGTACAACAACAAAGCTAACACACCTTAAGCAGGAATAAACTGTTAACATTAACAAAGTTTCGCACTTAACAACAGTAAAGTAACTAACATAACAACCAAAAAACGTAACTTATTCACACTTGGTCAAGTATGTCTGTAACATAACAATGTTAATTTTACATTAACATGGTAATATTTAACAAAAAATTTAGCATAACCTAACCTAACCAGCATAATACCTAATGGGTAAAGACAAACAAAGTAAAGTTTTTATTCTCTGTAAAGCTAAACTATGAACATAACATACTTAACACACACACACACACACACACACACACACACACACACACACACACACACACACACACACAACGGCTGCACGAATAAACAGCCAGCCCCAACATCTTAAACAACAAAGCGTACATAAGGGAGCAGTAAAACAAGTTTTCAGGTGTATAACATATAATTTTCATTGAAAAGAGCGTTATATAAATACATTCAAACATATAAGTTTATTTTTAAATATATTAATCCATCTAATCATGGGGACATAGGATTCTGTGAAAAATTTGAGCAAGTTCTATATGTTTCTCCAGAGATTCAACACCATCCGATAGGATGTAAGCATAAATACAACCTGAGACACTAAACCATTTTTCTGCATATTTCGGTTCAACAGCACTCACTCGCTCACGCCAGAGAGAAGTAAACGTATCCTGGCTGATAGTTATTAAGGCATTCCTGTATACTGCATTATATGGGAAACCACATGTTTCGGTGTAAATATCGTAGATTACACCATGAGCTATATGAATTAAGTCCTCAAGTATGTCAACATCGTTAAGGTGTGATGTTAATTCGTTTTTTATTTTAACCAATGCTGTAATATTTTCAGGTGTTCGAACAGTGAAACCTATACAGGTGCGATAGAAGGTCACACAATCGACGGGTCTCCAGTAGAGGCGTACATCAATACTTTTAACATTATCAGATGCAGTGAAAGCAACATCTATTCTATTATAGCCTCTCAAGCTGTCACTTCTGATTTCATTAGGAGACGATGTCTCAGATGACACATACTCAGTCTTTACCCAAGCTTCAATGCTGTCGATAATCTTGAGGAATTCTTCAACCGATATGTTTAAAGGTCTATTACTTGCACCTCCAATTGGAATACAGGTAATATATTGCTTGCCATTCGTTTTACGAAAAAATGTAATTGACACATCGCGGGGTATCACGAAGCTCCTCGTGAAGATATCAACAACAGGTGTAGAGATGCGAGGAGATGTCATCGTGCCAGTACAGCGAAAAAATGTCCTACTGACGGAAATCGTATGCGTAAACAACCTTTAAGGGTAATGAGATTCTTTTCTTTCAACCAATCAAGAAGAAAGGCTAAACAAGAATACAACGCACGAACGAACCATATCAGGTCAAAAGGGGTATATATTCTCGTTAGACAACAACAACAACAACAACAACAACAACAACAACAACAACAACAACAACAACAACAACAACAACAACAACAATAACATAGTACAAAAATAAGTTCTTTATATATCAGCCAACGAATATATGCTAACGTAACATTGTTTTCACATTAATAAAGCTAACATAGCATTACCAGAACTAAGAATATAATGTACAATAACAAAATCTAACATACCTTACGCTAGAATAAACAACTAACATTAACAAAGTTCCATACTTAACAGCAGTAAACTACCTAACACATCGTACAAAACGTAACCTATTCACACTTTTTTCAAACATATCTCTAACATATCAATGTTAATTTTACATTAACATCGTAATATTTAACAAAAGTTTAGCATATACCTGTCTAATCATCATACTGACAAAGAATATAATGCTAACGTAACAAATGTTTTACATCAACTTCGTAATATTTAACACAAAATTCATCATAACCTCGTCTAAATATCATAATCCCCAGCGAATAATTGCAAACATAACAAAGTTTTAACCAAACATAACAAAAAATAACAAAATTTTATCCTGACATAACATAAAAATAAGTTCTTTGAATAAAATATCACAGTAAACCGTAATAGTTTACTGATTTTAAAGCAGTAAACCAGTAAATCAGTAAATAAAACTACCCATCCATGCAGTCCCCTACCCTCCTACCCGCCCGTGATCTATTGAGCTATTGATTCAAGTCATATTTCGAGTATCATTTTGGATAAACATAACATAAAAATAAGTTCTTTATATACTGACCTACGAATATATGCTTAACCAACAAAGTTTTAGCATCAATAAAGCTAACATATCATAACCGCAACTAAGAATATAATGTACAAAGGCAAACCTAACATACCTCACGTATGAATAATCAGCTAACATCCTGAAATTCCTACTTATCAAAGGTAAAGTAGCTAACAAGACATACATACACGATATGTTCCTACTTTTCGCTCATCAACTAACAGTATTATCTAACAAAATCCCTTAACAACGTGATCAATCTATCAAAGATACCAACATCTTGAACTATGAATTGACACTATCTTCATCAAAGTGTCACTCGTTTCGAGTATAACATCATTTGACCTATGAATAATCGTAGACATTAGCAAAATTCTAGGGCAAACCTAACATTACTCAACAAAAACTTAACCTAGGCTCACGTTTCTAACACATCATCGTCAGTTAACACAGTAATATCTTACAAAAACTCATCATTTCTCTAACAAATCAGTGTTATTTTCACATGGTCATAGTCATAGTAAGCGGACTAAGGGCCTCAGCCACGAAGGGCTGAGTTTTCATTAACCAAGAGTATCTAAAGCAACACATTACCTTCCAAGAGAAAACCCAGGTGGGATGCGCCCCTTCAAAGGGGTGAATCCCCCTCGATGGATCTCACGAAGGTTGTAAGCGGAACTATGGGCCTCAGCCCGAAGGGCTGAGGCCTTACCCCTCCTTCGGAGGGGTAAAGTCCGCTTACACCCCTTCGGGGTGATCCCCCCTCGCAGGATTCACACCCTTTCAAGGGGCGCATCCCACCTGGGTTTTCTCTTGGAAGGTAATGTGTTGCTTTAGATACTCTTGGTTAATGAAAACTGTTTATTCGTAAGTTAGGTACGTTATGTTAAATATTACTATGACAATGTGGAAATAACACTGATTTGTTAGAGAAATGATGAGTTTTTGTAAGATATTACTGTGTTAACTGACGATGATGTGTTAGAAACGTGAGTCTAGGTTAAGTTTTTGTTGAGTAATGTTAGGTTTGCCCTAGAATTTTGCTAATGTCTACGATTATTCATAGGTCAAATGATGTTATACTCGAAACGAGTGACACTTTGATGAAGATAGTGTCAATTCATAGTTCAAGATGTTGGTATCTTTGATAGATTGGTCACTTTGTTAAGGGATTTTGTTAGATAATACGGCTTTACCTGTTGCTGATATGCGCGAAAAGTGGGAACATATCGTGTATTGTATGATCTGTTAGCTACTTTACCTTTGATAAGTAGGGAATTTTCAGGATGTTAGCTGATTATTCATACGTGAGGTATGTTAGGTTTGCCTTTGTACATTATATTCTTAGTTGCGGTTATGATATGTTAGCTTTATTGATGCTAAAACTTTGTTGGTTAAAGCATATATATTCGTTGGTTAGGATATAAAGAATTTTTTTTTTTTTTTTTTTTATCCAAAAATGATACTCGAAATATGACTTGAATCAATAGTTCAATAGATCACGGGCGGGGTGGGGAGGGTAGGGGACTGCATGGATGGGTAGTTTTATTTACTGATTTACTGGTTTACTGCTTTAAAATCAGTAAACTATTACGGTTTACTGTGATATTTTATTCAAAGAACTTATTTTTATGTTATGTCAGGATAAAATTTTGTTATTTTTTGTTATGTTTGGTTAAAACTTTGTTATGTTTGCAATTATTCGCTGGGGATTATGATATTTAGACGAGGTTATGATGAATTTTGTTAAATATTACGAAGTTATGTAAAACATTGTTACGTAGCAGTTATAATTTTCGGTATGATTGATTAGACAGGTATATGCTAAACTTTTGTTAAATATTACGATTTAATGTGAAATTAACATTGATATGTTAGAGATATGTTTTGATAAAAAAAGTGTGTGAATAGGTTACGTTTTGTACGATGTGTTAGGTAGTTTACTGCTGTTAAAAGTATGGAACTTTGTTAAAGTTAGTAGTTTATTCGTGCGTAAGGTATGTTAGGTTTGTATTTGTACATTATATTCTTAGTTCTGGTAATGCGTATGTTAGCTTTATTAATAGTGAAAACGAATGACGTTAGCATTTATTTCGTTGGCCGATATATATTAAAGAACTTATTTTTGTACTATAAGATATTTTTTGTTTATATAATATGATATGTATGATTTTTGTATGATATGGTTGTGTGTTGTTGTTCTAACGAGAATAATATACCCCTTTTGACCGATAGGTTCGTTTCGTGCGGTATTCTTGTTTACTTTCTTCTGATTGGTTTGAAAGAAAGAATTCTTCATTACCCTTATAAGGGTTGTTTACGCATACGATTTCCGTCAGTAGGACATTTTTTCGCTGTACTGGCACGATGACATCTCCTCGCATCTCTACACCTGTTGTTGATATCTTCACGAGGAGCTTCGTGATACCCCGCGATGTGTCAATTACATTTTTTCGTAAAACGAATGGCAAGCAATATATTACCTGTATTCCAATTGGAGGTGCAAGTAATAGACCTTTAAACATATCGGTTGAAGAATTCCTCAAGATTATCGACAGCATTGAAGCTTGGGTAAAGACTGAGTATGTGTCATCTGAGACATCGTCTCCTAATGAAATCAGAAGTGACAGCTTGAGAGGCTATAATAGAATAGATGTTGCTTTCACTGCATCTGATAATGTTAAAAGTATTGATGTACGCCTCTACTGGAGACCCGTCGATTGTGTGACCTTCTATCGCACCTGTATAGGTTTCACTGTTCGAACACCTGAAAATATTACAGCATTGGTTTAAAATAAAAAACGAATTAACATCGCATTTTAACGATGTTGACATACTTGAGGACTTAATTCATATAGCTCATGGTGTAATCTACGATATTTACACCGAAACATGTGGTTTCCCATATAATGCAGTATACAGGAATGCCTTAATAACTATCAGTCAGGATACGTTTACTTCTCTCTGGCGTGAGCGAGTGAGTGCTGTTGAACCGAAATATGCAGAAAAATGGTTTAGTGTCTCAGGTTGTATTTATGCTTACATCCTATCGGATGGTGTTGAATCTCTGGAGAAACATATAGAACTTGCTCAAATTTTTCACAGAATCCTATGTCCCCATGATTAGATGGATTAATATATTTAAAAATAAACTTATATGTTTGAATGTATTTAATATAACGCTCTTTTCAATGAAAATTATATGTTATTACACCTGAAAACTTGTTTACTGCTCCTTGTGTACGCTTTGTTGCTTTAAGAGTTTGGGGCGGCTGTTTATTTCGTTGCAAGTCGTTGTGTGATGTGTTAAGTATGTTATGTTCATAGTTTAAGCTTTACAGAGAATAACAAAAACTTTACTTTGCTTTGTCTTTACCACTAGGTATTTGCTGGTTAGTTAGGGTTATGCTAAATTTTTTGGTTAAATATTACTATGTTAATGTAAAATAACATTGATATGTGGAGATATGTTTGATAAAGTATG
>JABUQX010110513.1:0-7500 GCA_015478945.1 Trachelipus rathkii | reverse complement strand
CTGGTCTTGCGTCACTTAATTCTCATCATGGTTTCACACCCGCATCTTTACCTCACTGTTCATCTTTCATCTCTCTCTTCTCGTCTTTTCACACTGTCCTGCAACACATTCATTCAGCGTCTCTGATTTCTACTCTTGCCTCCTCAGCCTGTTTTAGGCTCCACTGTCTCGCCCCATTACAACAGATCGGAGTCAACACTCCCGTATATGCTCTTTCACTCTTGTCATATATTTATCTTCAGGATGTGTATAGTCACAACAGTCCTGCATTAATGCTCATCCTACTCCGTAATTTCTTCTGGCCACCCATTCTCTGTCCAAGTGTTTAGATATTCTCATATTCTTATGCCACTTTTTATCTCCATCTACCGCGTCTACCTCACATTCAATCTTCTTCCATCAAACCACTCCTCACCATATCTGCTAGACCATCTCTTTATTCCGATTCCTGTTTCTCTCGAACATCTGCGATAGACACTGAATCCATTGCTTCAACCTCTCACCTATTCTCCTCCACAGTCCAGATGATCTTGCATTATTATTCTATTGATCTCTCCTTCAATCTCTCTTTCTTAAACTTTCTTTAACTTTTATCACTGTTGTCCATAGGCTATAATATAACTTGTATCGCAGCACATACTCCTGCTCCTGTACTCCGTTTGTACCTTCTAAACCATTCTCGTTGTTTATCACTGTTTTTCTTCTATTTGCTATTACGATCTGTACTTTTACTACCTTTATCGCATGCCTCAACTCATAATACTCTTCGTAACTCTCTCAAGTTCAGCCTCTGGGTACAGAATCAAATGGCTTTCTTAAAAGTCTATGAAGGTGATATATTGGCTTCTTTGTATTCCCATATGTCTTATTCCTGTTATCTTCTAGATGCAAAACATATAACTGTAGTACATTCTCCACTCTGTACCCATACGGCTCTTCACCCAATCTTGGCTCTTTGAAATTTTTGTCTAATCATTTTTAATATTAACTTCGCCACTGCGATCCTTATTGAGATCTCTTAATTTTACAATTTCCGGTTTACCTTTTGTCCCCCTTCCGTTATAAGGGACTATTTATGCCTTCCAACTTCCGGCCCTTATCTCATGCAACCTGTTCAGAAACTCAGGCATCAAAGACTTTCAGCCCCCTGCTCCCTCCCGCCTCAGTCAACTCAATATTTTATCCCATCCTCACCAGGTGTTTTTCCGCTCTTCATTTTCCTTACGCCTCCTCAAATTCCTCCTCCATTACTCCTCCTCTTTCTACCCCAACGTTTCTCTCATCTCCTTCTTCTCCCTTCCGTCTTCCGGACTGACTTCACCTTCAACCAGATCATCCAAAGTACTTATCGACCTTTTGTTTTTTTCCACCCTCGGTCCTTCCAATATTGTTTCCCATTTTGTCTTTGATTTACTTACAGACTCTACTCTCGGCTCCTCTATACATTCTTGCCCTTCTAAAATCTTCTCCTGCTCCTTTCAATCATCCATCAGTTTACTTTCTACTTCGAAGCCACCGTCCTCCTTGGCCTCCTCTTCACTCTCTCCCTCTTCTCTTCTGCTCTCCACGTTAACACGCTCTCGATCTATACTCATAATATATACTATATATTATATATAATGATATATATATATATATAAATATAATATATATATATATTATAATATATATAAATTTATATATATAATTATTAATATCTATATTATATATTATTATCTTATTATTATAGTTTTTGTTTTAATAAATATTTATATATATATAAATATTATATCTGTATGTTATATTATATGTTTTGTATTTCGGTATATTATATGGCACATCTTTATGGACTTAACATTCTAAAAATACTTAATTCTATATATATATATATAATTAGAGTATAATTATATTATAAAAATATATTATATAATATAGTATATATATTATATATACTTATATATATATTAGACAGCAATATTAGAAAGAAACATAAGCTCAGAAAAAATAGACGCCTGAGACTGAAGAGCCAGCATGGAGATAGGTGGCACGCAAGCACTTATAGAGTTTTCATGTTCGAATTAAGAATGATACAGGAAAAGACATGGGGAATACAGCAAGAAGGCATATATCGCCTTCATAGTTTGAAAGAAAGCATGTTGTTACCCGTGGAGAAGCTATGGAAAGTTCTGGAGAGGGATTATAGAACTTAAGCCTCCGCTTTATACAGCTGTTGCTCACAAGGAATTTTTAAGTAAGGTAACAAACAGACAGACTGCTCCTTTATTTATGTATTTGTAAAAACATAAAATTGAGCAAAGGATGAAGTGTAGTTGTCGCCGATACTGTTATATAGCGTTATTTCGACACAGTCGTAAGAGCGTCCGTAAAGGAAGGGTTTAGAGAGTTTGACGGAGACATCTGGTGTTCTATACGCAGAGACTTTGGCATTCTCTTGGTGATTGGAGTGTGGTGAAGACTTGAGCAAATATGTAGCTGATGTTCCCCGAATAAATTGAGAGAAGCTGGAATAGTGATGATGCATTGGTAGAAAACCGAAGGAATATAGTAGTAATGAGAGCGGAGGAGGAGGCTAGGAGCGACGTTTCATTAGGGAGGTAGACGGTAGAGAATTTAAAACTTGTGGATATATCGTCTGATAATAGTCTAATAATCAAATTATGTAGGAAGAAAGAGGAGTGTGCAAAGGAAATTACGAGTATAATTGATCAGTAAGTCTGGACAACAAGATTGTTTCTTTCAACACATTTTAACAGAAAAGGAAAGAATGATGAACAAAAGAGATTGAGAGAGCAATCTACGAGGGTGTTGCACACATGCTATTGTATGGACCAGAGACATGGAAGCATGGACGGGAGAGAGGAGAGTAATTCGAAACAGCGGAGATCGAAAGGTGTTGAGGTACTGTGTCTTGGAAAGACGCGAGAGACAGAGTTGAAAACGATATGTGACGGAGAGCTGTGGGTGTGAAACCCATGATGTAATTAAAGTGGACGACAGCCAGAAGATTAGATGCGTCGGAGACACCTGCGGGAAGAGATGCAATGGTAAGAGAGAGTTGCCAGTAGGGTGGATCGTGGTAGACCGGAGCAGTCGAGGCCGAGAGGAAGACCCGCCAGGTAAGAGATGGGAATACACAGTGGGATGATTTCTTAAGGAGACACGTGATGCCCTGCCAATGGAATGATAAGGGGCCTTTTTGATTTGGGGTAGGTGGCGCGGGGTGGAACCTGGATCGTGATCGATAGACACAATGGAAGCGCATGTGGCTCCCCACCTGACAGGGCTCCGTGAGCTCTACGGAGAGCGATGGGAAAGATCTTGTTGGTTAATATACTATATTTTTTATATAAATTATATAATATATCATATATAATATTATATTTATTCTTCCTTTTGTGTATACTAATATATATATATACTAATAATTATTATAATATTATATTATGAATATATATAATAATTCATATTATTATATTTTAGTGATATTATATTATAATTCATAATATCTCTCATAACTATAACTATATTTATAATATAAAGGTCTAGTTTTCTGTTCGCGATGTGGATGTTACACTTTTTGACTCTCCATTGCTCCCGAGCTCCATATAAAACTACAATATTGACTGAAAACGTGCTTAAACTGTTCTTCTGACGCTGAATTATTACTAGGCATTAAAATTATTATTTTAAAAAACTTTAAAACAACAATTTTATGCTGTAAAACTGTTGTAATAAAGGTTTCTTGTTAGAAAAACTTAGCGTTATTCACAACTTGTGTGTTATAATTACATATAATGCAGAAATTTATGTAAACCTAAATTTACAAAACAATAAAAACCGAACTGAACCGTAATTTCAAATCAAAAAGTAATTAACGAAAATAACGAGTAACTTAACCTATTAACTAATTACAAATTTATTGAAATAGTAGTTTCCTATAAGCACAAAATAGATTTTCAAAAAAGTTAACCATTTAACGATAAGAGATTAGAAAAAGCTTCCCCAATGATGATATCACAATTACAAAGAGAATAATATAAAAATCATTTAATAAAGTAAACTCAGTGATTACATTATCAATAATGAAAGCAAATGAGCTTATATACATAAGAAAATCCTATAAGAGTTTGCATAATAAAAAGAAAATATATCGAAAAAAAACAAAAAACTTATATAAACAAAACACAATTAAGTATAAGATATTAGCAGAAATTGCTATTATACGAAAAACAATATCTTAAGATAAAATGATTATAAGTAACAGTACCGGCAAGCGAAACAAAACACCATATAAATTTATAATGAAAAACAATTTAGAACTACATTCACTGCAATTTTGTCGTAGATGTTATTGTAAGTTATTACATTAACTTCGGGCAAATTGATTAAGTTGTGTAATACAACAATTGAAAAAACAAATAATAAATGATTTAGGAATATTGATTTGGTATGAAATGATTGATGTAAATAATATAACCCATTTCTTGAAGAAAATATAAACATTTATATGACTTGTTTTAGTGTCTGGTTTATAAAAAACATGTGTAATGAAATAAATATATTAAATGATTTACAAGCTGCATGATCTTTCTGAAAAATTAATTTCTGAACACGCTGAGGGAACCAAATAGTTTCGGCGGCTTCACCAGGTTTGTTTCAAGGTTTCCTAATGGGAATAAAAGAGGGCCCGTTATCGCCCTGTTAATACTAAATTAAAATTAAGAATTAAGAAAAAAAATACTTAGGAAAAAATACGAAATCTCAATCCTGAAAAGAATACTAGAAAAAATATTAAAATAAAAATACTAATAATGAAAAAAAATTGCATCTAAGACTAAAATTATCTTCAAGAAGAAGTACTAAGAAACAAAATATAAGACAAAAACAGTAAGAAAAAAAAATATTCAAAGAGAAAATAATTCAGTAGAATAAAAAAAAAATTAACCTAAGAAAATACTAGGGAAAAATACTAAGGAAAATACTACAGAAGAATAATACTTAAGAGATATACAAGAAGGAGATACGTAAGAAAAATACTATAAGACAAGAAATACTAAGAAAATAAAAATACTAAGAAAAATACTGAGAAAAACTACGTAAGAAAAAATACTATAGGAGCGAAAGTCTTAAGAGGAAAATACAGAAAAAAAATACTCTAAAGTTTAGCGGGGGTAATCCTTTTGGCAGGCGAGAGGGAAGTAAGGGGGAAGGCGTGGTATAAATATAAAATTGACTGGGAGATGTGGGTTTCCTTTTGAATTTTTACATTGTATTGTTTACACCTTTTATTGGTATGGTTATTGGTTGCACCTATAGATTTTACACCTTTCTGCACTTGTATATATCTGGCTTCGTGAGCGCGGTGGTGAGCGTAGTCGGTTTGGGCAGGTCGCTACGGTGTGGCTTGTCCCACAAAGAACGGTACAGCCCTAAGTTGAAAAAGAATTGAGAGAAATCTTACTTCTAGAGCACGAAAGAGCTGGGGAGGAACAGGACGGTAATAAGGGTGGATGTCTCTGAAACGTGAAGGGGCCAAACCCCGCGAAGTCTTGACGGTCCCCTAAGCGAGGAAGTCTAAGTGCGCCTAATGCTTCCTGAGTATAAACTGAAAGGCTTTGGCTCTGATATAGGACTCAGTTAACTCCGGTAAGGTAAAATAACTAATGCGAGATAAGAGGAGTTGTGAATATTATATGGGTAAATACCCTCAAAAGAGAATTGTTTCTAGGGCAATATCTAATGTTAATGAGAGGTGAAGGGGTGGACAGGGAGTAGCTCATTATCAATGAAAGCGGTGTGGAGGTAAGGTACAGGGTGCATAGATAGACAGGTTGAGTTCGAGTAATGAATAATATGTAATGTGAGGGTAATCATGTGAAAATTTCTAGAGGGGAAGAGATAAATGTGAATAGATAAGTTAGTTTATAATCTGCTATATCTTGCCACTCAGATGAATGAACGAATGGGGGAGAGAGAGAAGAATAGAAATTACATAAAACATAGAGAAGGTCAATTAATTAGTTCGCATGAAAGATTTTCAACCTTAGAATATCATGTACAAAAATTTGAATTGAAGATTGGAATGCAGGGTGGGTCGAAAGGGAGGGTGGGACGAATCTAGGCCATTTGGGTAAGGGGAGGAGATATTTAATTGGGGAAAGTTCTGGAGATTATGTTGTGAGTTATTTGAATAAGGTTACATGACTAGGCTTCAGTTCAAATGACGGCAGTAAGAAAGTAATAATTGGAAAAAAAAAATAACATGTAAAAAAATAATAATAATAAAAATACATCATAATGTTAAAATGTGAGAGAAATATCGAGAGAGCTATAGATGGTTCACCTTTAAAACTGCGTTGAGCACAAAGGATTGGTTTACGTTCAAATAGTCGTGTTGTTAAATACAGGAGTGTTTCAAGTGATTAGAGGATAGTTTTTATTGGACATTGTTAACCAGTTGTTCGATATACAATCTGTCATGTAATTGTTATCTTAGAAGGGGGGGAGGGGTATATCGGAATCCAATATATTTGTGTGGTGGCTTAGGTTAAGAGTGGGCTCGTGAGGAGAAGGTGCCCGATTCGTAGACGATGGATTACAGGCTGTGGCTCAAGAAAGTGATCGTGATACAGACTCGTAGAGGTCTGAATTACATAGTGTGGTATAATTGTGAGAGACTTGTGTTCTTAAGAGTACAATGCTATGAAGGAATGCGACGTTCGGATCAGGTAGTAAGTGTTAAAGAGATGTGCTGGTGCCATACTATGAGGAGGTGGCGGAGGAAGTGTGATGACTTTATATCAAGCTCCTGTGCAGAGAAGGACAGGTAGTAGGGGTATTGGAAGTAGAAAAGTGTGGGTGTAAAGCCCAGAGGAAGGGTTCGAATGGGTGGAAGTGAAGGGGTCTCTGAACAAAAAACAAAGGCAGTTGATGATTATGCTGAGTGGAGAGCTGGATGAAAAGTGAAGGCCTTAATGTGTTCGTTGGGGAAAGTAGAGAGGAGGGGGAGGAGAAGGAGGATGAGGAGGATGAGAGAGAGAGAGGGAGATGAAGTGGACGACAGTGAATGCAGCGAGTAGGTGAGATTGTAAGGAAGTGACGGCAAGAGGGTGGATGTGTGAGAGTAAATGGGCGAGAGAAAGAGGCAGCAGAGCTGACAAGGAATGGAGTATGGATTGGTGCGTACGAAGGTGACTACCCCCCGCGAAAGATTATTGATCGGAGCAATATGTTTCTTTTAATAGAAGTAAATATAAAGAGAAGAGAAAGATATGGGTTGGGACGAGAGAGATCCAAGGAGAGAGAGTGAGGAGTCCGGAGGACGAGGACGGATACAGGTGGAGAAGACGAGACTGAGGTGGGGGATATTTTCAGTGATCACTAAAATGAGGTAGGGTGGGTGAGGTAGGTTGTTTGAGAGCGAGGCAGTGGACGTGAATTGGGAGGCATGAGGCGAGATTGGAAATACAAAGGAGGAATTTAGTAGGGCCTTGAATTAAA
>JABUQX010110512.1:0-2500 GCA_015478945.1 Trachelipus rathkii | reverse complement strand
CTGAAGAAGCGGCCAAAATGAAAACTCCATTTCCAAACGAGCAGAGTTATTGCAAGTTCGGTAGAGGGAGTTTTCGCAGCGGAGGCAGCTGTGTCAGCAGCTGAAGAAACGACCAGGAGAGCAGCTGATTAAGCCGCCGAAGAAACTCCATTTCCAAACGAGCAGAGTTATTGCAAGTTCGGTAGAGGAAGAATCGACGGACGGACGGACGGATAGCTGCTCTGCCGGACGCTCCCGCTGCTGAAACAGCTACGTGTTCCACTTTTCCGACCCAAGCTTCGTTAAATTGGGTCGGTAAAGGGAACTACCGCAGCATCGGCTGAGAAAACGAGAAGAGCGCGTGCGAAGCGACTTGGAATCAGAGTTTTTTTCATGATTTCACAAGGAATCGCGATCGTCATGTCGCGGACGAGGGAGATACTTTTTATTTTAACCTTCGAGAAGGTGTAAAATAATAATGCTGCTTTTCTTCTCTACCCTCGAGCCGCTACGTACTTAAGACGACGCTAAGGCTATGAGCACATCCGCGCACTCGGCGCCCCGCGAACGTCCAAGGACTCGAATATGCAACGAAAAGCTTTTCCCTACAGGACGTACAGGGAGACAGTTGAGTTGACAGCAATGCCAGGCGATCATCGAGAACGTCAGAAAAAATTTAAGGGATAATAATATCTGGGTGATAAAGCGCAGGAGTTCGGGATTATTACGTTTGGAGAAGGACCGCTTAAGCCGCAGGCTCGGAAACCAATTTTGTAAAACATCCCCACGGCGGGAGTTTTATATATAGGGGGTTTCTTCCTCTGCGTTAAGCTAGGGGCTTCCGTACTCCATGTCGAACAATCCCGTCATCCTTTATTGACATTCCGCCACGAGAAGGAGACACATTGGTTAGCCTTCCACTCAACTAGTATGCGACCCCGGCAACTATCCTCAACGCCGCAGCGACAAAAACGGCGATGAGGTGTGGTCCTAGTTGAGCTTCTTGCCACCAATAGCGCTCATTCACGTGCCACCCAGTAAATATCACCGAGGTGAGGCGGGGAGCAATAAATAGCATATTCTGGGAAACGACCTCATAGACCTCCGCGCTAGTCGTTTCGCGCGGAGTCGATCAAGTTTCACCAGCACTAAATACGCCCACACCGGGGATCCTCACCACCGGCCCAACGATCTACGCTTCTTTCGCCAAGCCTCAACGCCTATAATACGTCCAGGGTACTTAGTCTCTTAACGTGAGTGATTCGAGAGAATGACAATGAGACGGAACGCTATCGTGACGAAACATCCCCTGGCGAGACATTTGTGCACTCTTATGGCTTTGCCAAATTGGAAGTGTCGCTCCTAACCAGGTTCCTTAACGCCCTACACACGCCCGAAACAGAGGTCTTGTAGTAAAAACCGACACTTGCCCAGGAGTGCCTCTCCGGGAAAAGAATGCGATTTTTGAGTTTTTCTTTCCGGCAACTTATGAGCGTTACTCTTAGTGCAACTAAAAAAAAGAGATAACGTCCAAAATAAAGAAAAAACTCGCTGAATGAGGTGGTGGTAAGAACCCCAAGACCGAAGCCGATTCGACCACTGCTAAAAAATAGCGTCTTGGAAAGTCCTTACTCCGTGCCCCAAACACGCATTCCTCTCAAGGTGGAGAGGCGCAATGTGCGTTCGACCTGTCGACATTGAAGTCACTTGCAAGACGGGTTAATTCCGCATATTGCAACGGTCTTCGTCGACCCACGAGCCTAGTGATCCCCTACCACGAGTTGTTTATTTGTTTTATCCCATATTTTCTCCGTTTTTCAGTTAAGAGGCAAAAGGAAGAGGAAAGGGAAGATAGCCGCCTTCGTACCAGCTGCATTAACCATACTGATGGATACTTCGGGAAAAGACAGTACTATCAAACCGTTAGGTGAGCGTATATTAAAGTAAAAACTATATTACTCTCCGTGATAAGCAAACAGCTAATAATTGAACCAGGTGATTGTATTGCATAGAGTAGAACCTAGGACTGACGAATCAATTATTAATAGCTAGGCTCAATTGTATTGGAGTTCGGATAGGGAGTAGACGACGTCACATAGGCACCAGCCCAGCAACAAATAGTCATATTACTATAATATGACCTGAAAGCAGTCAGTAGCATACTAGCGCACGAATATAAATTATCATACATTTCCATATAACAAACATTTTATATTGGTGAGTATGTATCTATAGGTTAAAGAGGTATGAGAAGCGATGTTAACTATGAACAGCTTCTGCTTTAGTCTAGCTGTACTGCTTGCAGGCTAGGCGACTAGGTATCCAACATTTATTTAGTAATGATATGTTATTGCTTTACTAATTTACTGTCACGTCACCTACATACGGACTATATATATATATATATTATAATATTTATAAAATTATATATATATATATAATAAATATATATAGTTAGTATAGCGTATGAGGTAGGATATATATATAGATATATATATATACTATATATATAGGTAGTGAG
>JABUQX010110511.1:0-33341 GCA_015478945.1 Trachelipus rathkii | reverse complement strand
AACTAAATTAAAAAAAATAATAAAAATATTGCACGACGCCCATTTACCTCGGAAACGTTCTCGTCATATAGTGACGTTTCGTAAAAGCCCAAAATAAATCACTCTACGGGATTAGAATCCATTTTTTACGCTTAGAACGTCGTTAAGCGTAAATATCCAATCAGTGACGTTTTCATCGGCCAACCGTTTATAACTCAAAAGGTTTAAATCAAAATCGCTCTCCAAAAATTTCGACCTCGGAAAAAATTTGAAATTTTTTTTTTCAAATTTTAACTTATTACCTTCGACTTATTAACGGTACAGAATAAACGGAAACTATAATAATAATTAATTAAGCCGCTTAACGATTAGTTCATTCCCGAAAATATTTGCCGGTTTGATCGTTCGAGGTCGTTTTTATGGTAATCCATTTTTTACGCTTAGAACATCGTTAAGCCGTAGAGGAAACCCGGCCTCAATTGAACCCCTACGAGGATCGTCTCGGTAATTACGAAACGTTACTATCGTTTTTTGAGGAATGAAAAGAAAAGTTCATAGATATAGTCATGAAGAAAATTAGGAAAAAAAATTAAGAAATAGAAAAAAAAAAAAAATTAATGATACTTGAATACCAAAATATTAATTCCTGATATCGATAATTACAGAAAGGAAATCTTAAAGGTTCCCCACTTACGCTTCGATCGGGGGACAAAATAACGTAAACTTTTTACATTCACGGGGAGATGTTGCAAAATAAATTTTTCGTTTCCTTAAGCGAGTTTTTTTCGAGGCGAGTGTGCTTTATATATATTATTATTTTTTTTTCTTTTTCGTTTTTTTTTTTATTACGTTTTTTATTTAAACTAACTTTTAAAGATCATAAACAAAAATTAATTAAAAAAAACTACGCACGGACCCCATCCTATAGGCTTTGGAGCGGATTGTTTGCTTCACTTTAAAAAAATAACGTAAAAAAAATAATTAAAGGTACCCTCCTACGGTTCACTCGGGCACGAAATAACGTTACTCTCTCTTTTCGGGAGATGGTGAAAAATAAATTTTTTGTTCCTTAAGCGAGTTTTTTTTTTGTAAAAAAAGAAAACCAAAAAAAAAAAAATATTAACGGGAATCTAAGCCTGTAAAGAATTGCTATAATAAGTTATTCACATATTGGATATTTATTTTTTCTTCGTTCTTAATTTTCTTAAAAGTATAAAAATATCGCTTGAATAAAATTTTTGTTCATATTTACATTAATATTTTTTATAGTTTAGTCTCCCTTAAAATTCCGATTTCGGTTCGATAAACTAAATTAATAAGGAAACAACTAAATTAAAAAAAATAATAAAAATATTGCACGACGCCCATTTACCTCGGAAACGTTCTCGTCATATAGTGACGTTTCGTAAAAGCCCAAAATAAATCACTCTACGCGATTAGAATCCATTTTTTACGCTTAGAACGTCGTTAAGCGTAATAATAGTTCCAATAGTGACGTTTCATCGGACCCGTTTATAACTCAAAAGGTCTAAATCAAAATCGATCTCCAAAAAGTCGACCTCGGGAAAAATTGAAATTTTTTTTTGAAATTTTAACTTATACCTTCGACCTATAAACGGTACAGAATAAACGGCACTATAATAATAATTAATACGCTTAACGATAGTTCATCCCTGAAAATATTGCCGTTTGATCGTTCGAGGTCGTTTTTATGGTAATCGAGAAACGTCATTATATTATAGTGACGCCGTAGAGGAAACCCGGCCTCGATTGAACCCCTACGAGGATCGTCTCGGTAATTACGAAACGTCACTATCGTATTTTGAGGAAAAAAACGAAAAGTTCACAGATAAAGTCATGATGAAAATTAGGAAAAATTAAGAACAGAACATAGAAAAAATAAACAATTAATGATATGTGAATACCTGAATATCAATTCCTAATATAAATATTGACGTAAAGAAATCTTAAAGGTCCCCACTTACGCTTCGATCGGGCCAAAATAACGTAACTTTTTACTTCACGGGAGATGTTGCAAAATAAATTTTTCGTTTCCTTAAGCGAGTTTTTTTCGAGGGCGAGTGTGCTTTATATATATTATTATTTTTTTTTAATTTAGTCTCCCTTAAATTCCGTTTTCAATGAAAAATAATTTTTAGAGGTAACTAAACAAAAATTAATTATAAAAACTACGCACGACCCCCATTTCCTATAGGCTTTGAGCGATTTTTTGCTACACTTTTAAAAATTAACGTAATAAAAAAATAATTAAAGGTACCCTCCTACACGGTTCACTCGGGGCACGAAATAACCGTTACTCTCTACTTTTTCGGGAATGGTGAAAAATAAATTTTTTGTTTCCTTAAGCGAGTTTTTTTTCCCGAAAGAAACCCAAAAAAAAAATAATTACGGAAAATTCTTTCTGAAAAGAATTGCTAATAATAAGTTATTCACATATTGGGATATTTATTTTTTTCTTCGTTCGAAATTTTTCTTAATTCTTAATTTTTTATTTATCATGATCTATACTATATATTTACATTAATTATTTTTTATAGTTTAGTCTCCTTAAATTCCATTTTCTTCAATAATAATTTTCTGGATATAAAAAAATTAAAAAAAAATTAAATAAAAATATTGCATGAAGCCTATTTTCCTCGAAAACGTTCTCGTCAAAGAGTGACGGTTATTAAAAAAGCCCAAAATAAATCACTCTACGCGATTAGAATCCATTTTTTTACGCTTAGAACATCGTTAAGCGTAATAATAGTTCCAATAGTGACGTTTCATCGGACCCGTTTATAACTCAAAAGGTCTAAATCAAAATCGATCTCCAAAAAGTCGACCTCGGGAAAAAATTGAAATTTTTTTTAGAAATTTTAACTTATACCTTCGACCTATAAAACGGTACAGAATAAACGGCACTATAATTTAATAATGTAAAATTACGCTAACGAAGTTCATACCAGAGAATATTGCCGTTTGATTGTTCGAGGTCGTTTTTATGGTAATCGAGAAACGTCATTTTTTATAGTGACGCCGTAGAGTAAACCCGGCCTCGATTGAACCCCTCCGAGGATCGTCTCGGTAATTACGAAACGTAACTATCGTATTTTGAGGAAAAAAAACGAAAAGTACAAGGATCAAGTGATAGTTAAAGTTACAAAAAATTCCGAAAGTAACATAGAAAAAATAAACAATTAATGATATGTGAATACCTGAATATCAATTCCTAATATAAATATTGACGTAAAGAAATCTTAAAGGTCCCCACTTACGCTTCGATCGGGGCACAAAATAACGTAACTTTTAACTTCTCGGGAGATGTTTTGCAAAATAAATTTTTCGTTCCTTAAGCGATTTTTTTTTTCGAGGGCCGAGTGAACTTTAACTATTTTATTATTTTTTTTAAATTAGATCTCTACCTTAAATTCCGTTTTTCAATGAAAAATTAATTTTTAGAGGAACTATTAAACAAAAATTAATTATAAAAACTACGCACGACCCCCATTTCCTATAGGCTTTGAAAAGCGATTTTTTGCTTACACTTAAAAAATAACGTAAAAAAAATAAATTAAAGGTCCTCCTACGGTCACTCGGGGCACGAATAACCGTTATCTCTACTTTTCGGGAGCGATGGTGAAAAATAAATTTTTTTGTTCCTTAAGCGAGTTTTTTTCCCGAAAGAACCAAAAAAAAAAAATAATTACGGAATCTAAGACTGTAAAGAATTGCTAATAATTAGTTACTCACATATTGGATATTTATTTTTTCTTCGTTCTTAATTTTTCTTAAATTCTTAATTATTTATCATGATCTATACTATATTTATTTATATTAATTTTTTTTTATAGTTTAGTCTCCCTTAAATTCCATTTTCTTCGATAAATAATTTTTAGAGGAACTAAATTTTAAAAAAAATAATAAAAATATGCCCGACGCCCATTTACCTCGGAAAAACGTTCTGCATATAGTGACGCTTTTTCGTAAAAGCCAAAGAAATCACTCTACGCGATTTAGAATCCATTGTTTACGCTTAGTAACCGTCGTTGCAGATGAAAATTAATTTTTAAGATTTCTGAACGTCAATATTTATAATGTACTATATATATTATTATTTTTTTATAGTTTAGTCTCCCAATTTTTTTTTCAAATTTTGACTTAGACCTTCGACTTATAAACGGCACAGAATAAACGCCACTATAATAATAATTAATACGCTTAACGATAGTTCGTCCCTGAAAATATTGCCGTTTGATCGTTCGAGGTCGTTTTTATGGTAATCGAGAAACGTCATTATATTATAGTGACGCCGTAGAGGAAACCCGGCCTCGATTTACCCCCATCGAGGATGGTCTCGGTAATTACGAAACGTCACTATCGTATTTGAGAAAAAAACGAAAAGTTCACAGATAAAGTCATGATGAAAATTAGGAAAAATTAAGAACCTAGAAACATAGAAAAAAATAAACAATTAATGATTATGTGAATACCTGAATATCAATTCTTAATATAAAATATCGACGTAAAGAAATCTTAAAGTCCCCACTTACGCTTCGATCGAAGGCAACAAAATAACGTATTTTTTTTACTTTCTCGGAGATGTTGCAAAAAAATTTTTCGTTTCCTTAAGCGAGTTTTTTCCCGAGGGGCGAGTGTGCTTTATATATATTATTATTATTTTTTTAAATTTAGTCTCCCTTAAATTCAGTTTTCTATGAAAAAATAATTTTTTAGAGGTAACTAAAACAAAAATAATTATAAAAACTACGCACGACCCCCATTTCCTATTAGGCTTTGAGCGATTTTTTATTACACTTTAAAAATTAACGTAAAAAAAATAATAAAGGTACCCTCCTACGGTTCAACTCGGAGCACGAAATAACGTTACTCTCATACTTTTCGGAGAGATGGTGAAAAATTAAATTTGTTTGTTCCCTTTAGCGAGTTTTTTCCCGACGATAAACCAAAAAAAAAAAAATTAATTACGGAATCTAAGCCTGTAAAGAATTGCTAATAATAAGTTAGTCACATATTGGATATTTATTTTTTCTTCGTTCTTAATTTTTCTTAAATTCTTAATTTATATCATGTCAACTCATATATTTATTAACATTAATTTTTATAGTTAGTCTCCCTTAACATTCCATTTTTCTACGATAAATAATTTTTAAGGGTAACTAAATTAAAAAAATAATAAAAAATATTGCACGACGCCCATTTACCTCGGAAACGTTCTCGTCGTATAGTGACGTTTCGTAAAAGCCCAAAATAAATCACTCAACGCGTTTAGAATCCATTTTTTACGCTTAAAACGTCGTTAAGCGTAATAATAGTTTCAATAGTGACGTTTCATCGGAACAGTTTATAACTCAAAAGGTATAATCAAAATCGATCACCAAAAAGTCGAACTCGGGAAAAATTGAATTTTTTTTTTTTAATTTTAACTTATACCTTCGACTTATAAACGGTACAGAATAAACGTCACTATAATAAAAATAATACGCTTAACGATATTTCATCCCTGAAAATATTGCCGTTTGATCGATCGAGGTCGTTTTTATGGGTTAATCGAGAAACGTCATATATTATAGTGACGCCGTAGAGGAAACCCGGCCTCGATTGATCCCCTTCGAGGATCGTCTCGGTAATTACGAAACGTCACTATCGTATTTTGAGGAAAAAAACGAAAAGTTCACGGATAAAGTTTTATGATGAAATTTATTCTAAAATTTAAAGAACATAGAAAAAGAAACAAGTTAATGATATGTGAATCGTGAATATCAATTCTAAATAAATATCGACTGTAAAAGAAAATCTTAAAAGGTCCCCACTTACGCATCGATCGGGAGCACAAAAATAACGTAACTTTTTACTTCTCGGGAGATTACAAAATAAATTTTCGTTCCTTAAGCTAGTTTTTTTTTCGAGGGCGAGTGTGCTTTATATGATATTATTATTATTTTTTTTAATTTTATTTTCTCCTTTAAATTCAGTTTTCTATGAAAAATTAATTTTAGGGAACTAAACAAAAATTAATTATAAAAACTACGCACGACCCCCATTTCCTATAGGCTTTGAGCGATTTTTTGCTACACTTTAAAAATTACCGTAAAAAAATAATTAAAGGTACCCTCCTACGGTTCACTCGGGGCACGAAATAACGTTACTCTCTACTTTTCGGGAGATGGTGAAAAATAAATTTTTTGTTCCTTAAGCGAGTTTTTTTCCCGAGAGAAACCAAAAAAATAAAAAATAATTACGGAATCTAAGCCTGTTAAAAATTGCTTATAATAAGTTATTCACAATTGATATTATTTTTTCCTCGTTCTTAATTTTTCTTAAATTCTTAATTATTTATCATGATCTATACTATATATATATTTACATTAATTTTTTTATAGTTTAGTCTCCCTTAAATTCCATTTTCTTCGATAAATAATTTTTAGAGGTAGCTAAATTAAAAAAATAATAAAAAATATTGCACGACGCCCATTTACCTCGGAAACGTTCTCGTCGTATAGTGACGTTTCGTAAAAGCCCAAAATAAATCACCCAACGCGTTTAGAATCCAATTTTTACGCTTAAAACGTCTTTAAGCGTAATAATAGTTTCAATAGTGACGTTTCATCGGAACAGTTTATAACTCAAAAGGTCTAAATCAAAATCGATCTCCAAAAAGTCGACCTCGGAAAAAATTGAAATTTTTTTTTTCAAATTTTAACTTATACCTTCGACTTATAAACGGTACAGGATAAACGTCACTATAATAATAATTAATTACGCTTAACGATAGTTTCATTCCCTGAAAAATATCGCCGTGATCGTTCGAGTCGTTTTATGGTAATCGAAGAAACGTTCATTATATTAGGTTAGTGACGCCGTAGAGGAAACCCGGCCTCGATTGATCCCCTTCGAGGATCGACTCGGTAATTACGAAACGTCACTATCGTATTTTGAGGAAAAAAACGAAAAGTTTACGGATAAAGTTATGATGAAAATTAGGAAAATTAGGAACATAGAAAAAAAGAACAATTAATGATATGTGGAATACCTAGAATATCAATTACTTAATATAAAATAATCGACGTAAAGAAAATCTACAAGGTCCCCACTTACGCTTTCGATCGGGGCACAAAAAAACGTAACTTTTTACTTCTCGGGAAGATGTTTGCAAAATAAATTTTTCGTTCCTTAAGCGAAGCGAGTTTTTTTTTCGAGGGCGAGTTATTTTCTATTTTCCTATTATTTTTAAAGTTGCCTTTTTTTCAGCCGATTTCGTTTCCATTTGTCCGCTGGGTTTTATTACCAAAATTTTGCGTTAGCACGCGCTCAAGGCGAAGATGCTCCGTCAGGAGCAAGCTTCGGCTTGTATATATTATTATTTTTTAATTTGGTCTCCCTTAAATTCAGTTTTCTATGAAATTAATTAATTTTAGAGGTAACTAAACAAAAATTAATTATAAAAACTACGCACCGACCCCCATTTCCTATAGTCTTTGAGCGATTTTTTGCTACACTTTAAAAATAACGTAAAAAAAAAATATTTAAGGTTAACCCTCCTACGGTTCACTCGAGGCACGAAATAACGTTACTCTTTACTTTTCGGAGATGGTGAAAAAAAAATTTTTTGTTCCTTAAGCGAGTTTTTTTCCGAGAAAAAACAAAAAAAAAAAAAAAATAACAGAAGACAAACGTTAGAAACACATGCAAATGAAGAACACCAAAATATTGTTATTATTTTTTCTTTCGTCTATAATTTTTCTTAAATTCTGGATTATTTATTCATTGAACTCTATACCAGTGGGTTTCTTCAAAAACTGTGTGGACGCGTCACATTTGGGTGGCGCAGCTTCCCCTCAGGAGTGACGCTGAAAGTTTTGAACATTTTCATAATTGTATTTCAGTTTTCATTTAAAAATTTTAATCGATTTTGAATTTTCCAACTTTGTTAAGAAAATTTTAGTTATGTTATCTTTATATATTTATATATTCAGAGGCAAATCCTGGGAATGCTTTTGGCATGCTGTGATCATGCAAAATTATTGCAATTTTATAATTAATGATAGACCTAATTTTATAAATTGGAAGACTTTCTTTTTAGAATCTAACATGGGGTGACTTCGGCAAACTTGAATTAGTCAAGGGTGCCGCGAATCGATAAAGTTTGAGAACCACTGATTTATATAAAAATACAATTGTCAGCTATGCAAAATTTAATTAAATTGAAATATTTTTGCTAAATAATATTGTTTTGCTTAATAGTCAAAAAAAATAGTTTTAAAAGATATATTTGTAATTTAATTTGTCAACTAAGCAAAATTTTATTAAACTGCGATATTTGTTTTCTTTAAATATTTTTTGCCTAATAATAAAAAAAATCAAGCTCTTAAAATTTATTTTGAATATAATATGTCAACTAAGAAAAATCTAATTAATATATAACAATGGTTTATTTAAATTAATAAAAATGGAATATTTTGTTTTTCGCAATACTTTTTGTCACCTAAGCACAATTTAAATAGATTGAAATATTTTGCTAAATAATAATGTTTTGCTTAATAGTAAAAAAAATAGTTTAAAAAAAATATATTTTTCTGAGAATTTGTCACCTAAGCAAAATTTAAATTAATTGTGATATTTGTTTTTTTAATGTTTTGCTTAATAATCCAAAAAATTCAAGCTTTTAAAATATATTTTGAATATCAAATGTCAGCTAAGCAAAATTAATTAAAATAGAACAATGGATTATTTTAAATTAATAAAAATGGAATATTTTGTTTTTCGAAATACTTTTTCCTTAACAATCGTAATAAATTAAACGCACAACGAGGTGCTTCTTAGGTGAACAAAACATACGACCAAATACGAAGGGGTGAAACCGGATATCTTATTATACAACGAGCCGTTACCATAAGTAAACACATCGAAGAGTTTCAAAATTACGACTTACTACTAATAATAGGATCTTCTGTAACCCTCGCTCTTTTCGATAAATTTTTTACGCGGCGACCGAATCTCGCCCTCGGCTTTTTATCAATCGAGAACCCATCAGAGAAATTCAAACGGATATGGAATCTCGACAGCTCGCCGAATTGAATATTCCAGACTCCAAGAATTTAACAGAAGTAATAGATCAAACCTGCGGTCGCTTATCTCGATGTGTCGATCAGTTTTCGAAATGGCTTTAGGTAATCTTATTATTATATATTTTTTTATTTACTCTCCCATAAAATACCGTCTTCTTCAACCAAATATTTTATAGGTGATACTTAATTAAAAAAAATTACAAATAGTAATAGAATTTTTTCGATAAGTACCTAACACGACAACCATTTCACTCGGAAACGTCGTTGTTAAATAATCTCGAGAGACTTAAAACGGATGTAAGGTGCTTAAACGCCCTCGTTACTTCAAGGGGGTGTCAGGTTTGCACGAAATAACGTCACTTTGTACTTTTCGGAAGATTGAGCGAAAAATTTTCGTTAAGTTACCTTTTACTTCTCGGGAGATGAAGCAAAATATATATTTTTTAAAATAATGGTTTGTTATTTCCGATTTTTCTTTAAATAACGAAGAAAAATAAATAAAAATTAATAATAACATATATAAAAAAAATTAAAAAACAATAAATTATCATTTGTTTTCGGCGTAAAAAACCACTTCTCTGTTCCCGATTCAGAGTAGTGCGATGCTTTCTTAATCGGCTCTAGTTGGGAGTCTTCGCGTCTTCGCTCTGTAAAAAAAGGTTGGAACGCGATGAGGCCACTCTGCGAAGTGAATTGCGATCTCCACTGCCGAGAAACCGTACCGGCGAATTCCGTTCGAGAAAGTTTCGAAGGTTTTCAGCAAATCGAGGACGATGCGCTACGACGAGAATTTATCGCGTCGCGTATACAAATTCCCGATTTGCCGCAATACGTGGCCAAAAACCGAATTAAAAAAGGAATAAGAAGAAGAAAGAGAGCTTGGAAAGAATCAGCCGCCACCGCGGCCGCAGCCGCGTTTTACCTCGACGCGGCTCGCCAAAAGAGAGTGTGCGGGAGCTTTTTCAAGAGAACTCTCAATATCACGGATAAACCCGTAACGGCCGCCATCGACGATAAAGAAATGGAAGAAATATCTAGAATAAAATCATCGCTACGGGATTACGCGAATGAAAGGAAATCCACCTCGAGGAACAAAAAACCTCCTTACGGTAGGTGCCTCTTATGCGACGCGTTTATCACAGCCGAAGGCTCGAATAGAGCGGCTTTGGAAGAAAGGTATCGTAGGCACGTGAATGATACGCACTCGTTATTGAAAGTAAAAAAAATGGACGAGGAAATGGCTAGCAAACACGAAGATTCGATCGTGGTGGCCGATTTGCGATCTCAAAAACCGATCGGGTGTCCGGCGGGTGAAACTTCATCGTCATCGTCGACTCGTTCGTTTAGCAACACGCCGAAAATAAATCTTTATAGTTTTTCTATTTACACGAAGAAGGACGATACCGCGCGTTTCTACGTGTGGCACGAGGGTGAGGGAACCGACGATTTGTCCGAAAAAATTTCCTGCGTACGAAAATTTATCGAGGAAAAAGCCCGAAACTCGAAAGACGGCATCGATTTCACGTTTTATTCGGAATTGTTTTATTCGGAATTTCTGAACGACCCCGAAGATATCGGTATCCTCATCGCGTCGTATGCACACGACCTCTTCGCGATTAAAGGGGTAAACCGCATCACGCATAAATTCTTACTAGGAAATCATATCGTTCCGGGCGTCGGTCTCTTTATACGGCCCGATTTACAGAGCTTGGTCGAGCTGAAATTGAAACAGGGCCCCATCGAGACTCCCGAAAAATGGATGTGTATAATCGCTAATGACGAAATTGGGATCCTAAGCGAGTTACGCGAGATGAAGCACGGCGACTTCTACGACTGGAGGCGACTCGCGAATAATTCCTCCACCGACTACGAGAGCTTTAGAAGACTCCTGGAAAATAATCGACTGGAGATCCAAAACGTGAAAGAAATTCAAGTACGTCGCGAATTTCCGGTCGGGGTTTTTTTCAAAACAACTTACGACGCTCAAGGGCCTCTCATGTGTCATTTTTTTAAAAACCGGAAACTCAAACCCCTGTACGATCGAGAGCTACCCATCCCCGAAGACAAACTAAAAGGAATAATAAAAGACACCGATGGTCATAAAGACTCGACCTTTTATAAAACTTTACTCGCTAAGCAACAACTTTTGCGCCATTGAACTCCTCTTCCTTCGTTCAAGGAAATTTGATCTTTTTTAATTTTTTAGCTCATTTATTCGCATTTGTGTTTAATTTTTTAATTTCAAATTTTATTAACGGTTAATTTTTTTATTTATATACGCAATAAAAATATAAATTCGTTTTCATTTTTTTCACTAATATAAGTTTGTAAAATAAATATATTTTTTTCACTAATATAAGTTTGCGAAATAAATATATTTTCAACAAAACGTATATCGTTCGCACGTAAGCGTTACACGTTCGTTATACAGAAGACCCGCGCCCCTATAAATTCCAAGGAGGGATAGAACGCCGTTCGGTTGACTGACGATTTATAAATAAATCTTTACTCGAAAACCATTAACTTTTCACTATACGAATAAAAAGATTTCTCGATTTACGTACGTAGTTTCTTAACAATATTTGCTAAAATTATTAGCAAATAAAAATGGGTAATAATAAATATATTTTTCAAATCTTTATTTTTGCAGTTAAAAAAATGAATACACGATTAAAAATAAAAAAAAATATCGAGCAGATCTTCCTCCGAAGACACGCCCAGAAATGACCCATCCGTATTTTGGTGTAAATGAAATGGATTTATCAAGAAAGATGACCCACGAAGAGACCGCTATTATATATTTATAAAGTTTTTGAAATCGCGAAAATAAAAAAAAAGAAATAATTACATTGGCGGTTAACGGTTCATTCGGTGTTGAAAATAATTTATCAATTAAGCCCCATTATTTTTGGTTTTTGCAGATGTTTTTTTTTCTTCGCGAGGCAAACAAACTTCATATTTTGGGGAAAAAATTTCAATATTTTTCTTAGGATGAAATTTACTAGAAGTAGATACAAATGAAAAAATCATTTCAAGAGTTCGTCGATATCAATATATACGGCGGTGAGGAGAAATATATCGCGTTCTCTCTCTCTATCTTTCTCCTAGTGTGACAGAATAAAAATTAATTCAAGAAAAACTCGTCAATCATATTTTCCTTAGGGTGGTCTAGGAACCGACGTGTATTTTTTCTTCTTCGGGACTGATTTAAATCTATATTACCTATTTAATTTGTAAACCTGCATTTTCGCGGGTCCGACTTTGTCTCAGAACTTCAATGTGCGGTAGTCTTTACACCAAAACCGCATGTTAAATAGGACCTACGGCGCCAATGCGCGGGACTCCGCGTCTCAGCGAACAAGACCTTGCTTCCGCTAGGAGCAAGAATGATGCTAGAACATCGTTGCTTTGTTATTTGTGTCTATAAACATTGGCGTAACCCTACCAGCTTAATTCACTCGACGCTAGATGAAGATCAGTATACTCGTTATTAGAGTCACAAGGCCAGGAATAATTAGCACCACATACCCCTGACCTAGTGATTATCTATAAACAATAGAGTTCTCAAACACTACTCCAAAAGTCGTCCGAAAGAATCGACTGAACCATGCCATATACAAATATCATTATTGAAGGTCTCGTAAAAATAAACACGATGATATGCTGTCCGTCTACCAGCGGCTACTTAGATGATGTCGTTCGTTTCTGGGGTCACAGTTTTAACATTCTGCATCAAAAAATTTGAGCGATCTGAACGAAACGTTCGTACCGGATCCGGATGAATGACTCGGTGATGCAAAGAGCAGAAGTTTGAAAAATTTTACCTTTGCCTTCATCACTCAAAACTTCAGCGCGACGAGTAACCGATTCTATATGGAAGCTATTGAAGATAAAGGACGAATTCTTAAACGGGAAACATCTTCGCATTTCGATAACCTTTCCGTTCACCTTTCTTCACCACTTCGGTTCAACAATACGTCATGATATTATATAGTGACGATCAGCAAAAAAGCAGTATGGGTCGAGGCTTTTGGTCGCGGCCTTCTCCCTACTCCTTTTTTATTCGTGCCGATGCCAGACCGAACCCATTACTTCGGACAAACGAGAAGTAAAATCGAAAAGAGTCAACAAGCGAAAGAAGAGTGACAATCTTAATCGATACCTCATTATATTTAAATACAATAAAAGTTGTTTCACAATACAACTATTTGAATATGCTCAAATAAATTAGTGATCGTAAATTCTATGTAACCTAATATATTTGCTTACATTGCACAATTAATGAACAGAAAGACGAGTCGACTAATAAGGAGACTAAGTACAGATCTGGAATTCAATATTAATACAGCATAAATGATAACGAGAATATATATATCAATTCATCCAGATGGATGAAGGAAAGAAATAAGATAATACAACTTATCTAATTAGCCAAATCGAACATCTCTCGCAGATTGACGATAAACTATTTATCTATAGATAAATAATATATAATAGAAAAAGTCAATATGGGAAAAAAGATTTGTCGATATAAATTAAAAATATAGTTTATGTCAAACCGAGTAGAAGTGGAAAAATGTATACTTTGAATCACTTATCTAATTCAAACTCAACGTCTAACGTGACTCCGCTATTGAAAGAGATTAAAAAGGAACGAAATTTAATCATCTACACAGTGCAGTCAGACATTATTCAGAAGATTAACGCTTATTCCAATTAACACTTTCTTCAGCCAACTATCAGTACGGATACGAATATTATATTCATATATAAACGAATCTCAAAATAGAATTGAGCATGATGGCGTCAAGACCTGTAATGTATCGTTGATCCTTGCTAAGTTCATATTACGGTTATTATTTTAAAATTCGTTGCATGAATGCCAGACACGAACCATTATATCGAGAACAAAACGAGAAATGTAAAATTCGAATAAGAGTACTGTCAATTTAATGATGCGAAAAGAAGTAAGTGACATATAAATCTTTATTGATATTAACCGTATATATAATTATAGTATGTCAAAGTGATATATCATTATACAATTCTATACTAAGTAGCACTCCAAATTTGTATATCATATGATAACGCTTTTGCTAATCATGCACATTTAATGGACAGTGAAACGAGTTCACGGATACAGATAAGAAATTTCAGGATTCAAGAAGTAATTTCGCAATAATTTATGAGACGATAGAATTAATTAATAATTACAAAACAATTGATTGGGTGTTCTTGAGAAATAGAATTTCAAAGGGAAATCGTAAAACAATAAAACAGAACTCATTCCTATCTAAAAATAAAGATATCAAAATTATTTAAAGAAATGTTTTATTATTAGAATTAAATTAAAGATAAAAAGATGCAAGTCAAGAAACAATGAATTATAAGTTAAAATTTCAATATTTTCTTTCTAATTTGAATTAATTTTCTTTTTTTACATCCAAATCTAATAAACAAATATTACTAGATTTAATAGTAATAATTGAAAACCAGGATATCCGTTATATAAATATAAATGTCAAATAATAAATAAAAGTAATATGATCGTCTAAAGTGAAAAATTATTCTGAACTACAGATAAAAATAATTGAAATCTTGAGGAGAGATAGTGGACACGTCTGTTTTTATTCACAGTTTTATCCATCCATTCTCTGAATTAAGAAATAAAAAATCATTAATCAACTACGCAATATCTCGAACTAAATAATAAGCAGACTAAACCTTGGGACTCGCTCAACACTCACTTCTACGACCTCGAGAAAGCAGACGATGTCTGAGCAAATCCGCGCCCAAAAAGAAACAAACGGCGCCATCAGACGCGAAAAAAAACGGCTCTCGAGAGCAGATCCCCCTCTCCGTGACACACTACCACGATCGTGGTTTCCCTAATTAAAGCTGACAACATGTGAGAGAGAGTGTGCCGAGCGGGTTAGCCCCGGCGTCGGCCGCGGATATCTCCTTCGTTCGCCGAGTGAAATTCTTGACCGTCTGTTTCCGATCAAAGAGACATTTGAAAATTTAGAGAGAGTTGGCGAGCAGACAATGCTTTGATAGATCACTTTAAAAAAACCCCTTTTTAGAAAGAATTTAAAATACCTCTTTTTATGAAGGATTCAAAATGCCTATTTTAAAGGGATTCAAAATGCCTAACAACTGTTCAGGACATTTTTTAAGCTGCTTGCAAACGATAAAGGAAGTTCTTATACGACATTTACACGCTTAATGTGCAATACGTTTGAATGGAAATAAAACGTTAACCGGAACCCAATTAGAAAAAAGAGTCGTCAGGAATACCACGATTCAGATTCTACGAATTGGAGACCAAATTGCCTTTACCTGCCAAAAAGGAATATAACGCTAAGAGAAGGATGTGAGCAAATTCCAACAGATGTGATATATCCCAGGTGTTTTACGATTAGTCCAACTACGTATGGTTAAAGACCGTACGCACCTATTTTGCGACTTTCCTGTTTCACCCAAAAAACATCCACAAATACGTCGAAAATTTTAAGAAAATAGCGAGTTTAACTAATAATAGATTAGAACCGTTGTTATTCGACGTAATCCGGTCGCGTCTTTGGTTACTTAACAGTAGCCTGACTCTTGCCCAAGCTGTTAATTATCGGAGGAAGCATCGAAGATCGAAAAGTGCGAAAATCGTATTTTTTGCCATGGCATCGATAACTGCGAGCGAAAAGCTGCGAAAAAATAGCGAAGATGCCATAGGGTGGAAAGGAAGGACTTTAAAAAATGGTTAAGAGCCTACATTCCCGTAAACTCAATTATTAATAATTAATGTTTCACAGGTTAAATTGTATTAATTATTTTTTAAATTGTTCTTATGAACTTCAATAACAATATTATTAAAAAATTTAACATATAATAAAAAAATGATTTTTGAAAACATCTAGTCTTGACTGCTTGTAGTATTTTTTATTTCAATGAAACATTGTATAATTTAGTAAATCAAACTATCAGAGAAAGGTCTTATACAAAGTAAAACGAATTTTGGTTGCAACTATCGGGTCAAAAAGCACCGCTCCCCGACGATGAGACCTAAGGTGTGGAAAAGAACACTACTAGACTGTACAAATGCCGCATATATATCCCTAAAGCCTATTTCCGATAGTTGACTGCGTTTAATGACGTTCGACAAATCTCAGTACCGTTACCGGTTCGTGAGGAAACGAACATGGTCGACTCATCATGGTTGTGAAAATAGCGGTCGCTAATCTCGGACATGTTAAATTACGCGTTTTCTTCATTAACTTCGTTTCCTGAAACCTTCTTAATTTGGCTTAAACCGGATCCGGCCGCGCAAGCGCCACAACTAATAATCCGTAGAGATTGTCGTTCACGATGGAACGATGAATAGCTTAACTCGCATGTATTCTAATCCAAGACAAAACGCCGCGTAAACGAAATTTAACTTTAGATGATAATTTTATCTTGCAGACCTTATTTTCGGGATTTTCAGATCATCCATACCCTTCGAGGAATACATTAAGTTATCTACGAATAGTTACGTTACTTAGTCAATAGTACCTTACCCTCTAGAAAACGGACAACTTACAAGCTAGGGTCATAAGATGGATGGCCTCCGAAGGGAATACCGCGACCTCGGTTGAATGTCGCTTCAGAAGATCTTCTCTCGAATCCCCGTGAAACGTTATATCTGTTCATTCGCGATTAAAACGAATCGGATCCTATGGTATTAGGCAATAGATCATAAGCAAATATTTATTAATTTGTTTAAACAAGCCAGCAGATGGTTAACGCTCCTCCCTAACGCAAGCGTTAGGGCTTGCCTGTACGAGCTGCGTGGCTGAATGAAAAAAACGCAGCTCGGCAAACAAAGGTAGGCTCAATGAATATGCACGTGAACTAACTTCGCGCTAGTCGCGCACGCTACCCGTGTCGCCGTGGGTATTTACCCGGACCAGACAAAACTAGCGCTCCCAAAATGAGGTAATTATGAAAATTGACGAGACATATATGCGGCCAGGAACCAGGGGGCGATGCTTGTAGTTTACCGATAAACTTACGCAACTGTAAAATAGCGGCCAAATAATTGGCCGATAGGTACTACACATTAACACTAGCTGGCGCTCGCATACTTTGGCAAGTAGTTGTTAAACTGCGGAAAATACCGCGCTCGAAAAGAGTGAAGGACTGACAAACAGAGGTCCGTGAAAGGGCAACGCCAACAATGCGCGATGTTTATATTCATAAGGTCCATACACAAAATTAAAACATAATTTTTCAGTTATTTCTATAAATTGACAGACTCGTTATTATCTATTCAATGCGCTAGCTCGTATTTCACATAAACTTAACTAACGATTGTTTAACTTAGGACACCACCTAAACAGCGTTTGAAAAAAAACTATGTTAAAATTTTATATTTATATAGTTAAGTTTCGCTCTATACACTTCAACATATTTTGAATGCAGGACTGCCTGCACGGATCATGGAGGCTACACTTACGAAATCAGATATATAATCTTAATTAATCACTGCCTTCGCGGGGGTTCCCGAGAAATCTATTACTTCGTAACGGAACGTTTACATCCCGTCCGGCGATGAGCAGAGTTACATCTGAATCAACTTTTCGTTATTACTTCAGCAAAAACTGGCGTAAGTCTTTACAATTGTTGTAGAAATTGTATCTCCAACTTTAAGTGAGGAATGATCTCTGGTTTCAACTTTAATTAGCATCGTTAGATTATTATTTAAATAAAAAAACTAATAATAATATGAAGAATTAAATTTTTATAATTATGGATTTTAAAACATTTACAAATAAAAATTGTATGTATGTGCAACTCGCAGAAAAATAAAAAGACTTCGAGCACCGGTCTGAGTTAAAGAAATCCTTAATATCTTCAACAGATATCCTCTCGCCGAGCCAAATCGTAAATTATGAGAGAGACTTGATCCTGAAGATATCGTAACTCTCACTGAGGTCTCACTTCAAGGCGCCAGTAACCAGCTTTTGCGGAGAAAAGGAAAGTTTATATCGACGAACGGACGCCTATGAGGAGATCCGAACTCCTAGCGAATGAATTGTCGAATCGGCTCTAAATTAAGTCAATAAACGACAGCGGCACGCGAAGCCGTATAATCGTAGCTACGGCAATATAGAATTATGCTTCGAGAAAAGTTCTCGTAAAGCATTATTATATAGAGTGAGACTCGCGTGAATTCTTTCTCTGGCTGATTTCACACGCGTCTGGGTCTGACGCTGAAATATTAGATAATGGACTAGGAATGCGTTGGGTTGGTGACACTGCTGCAGCAGCCGGGCTAGCTTCTACAGAAGATACGGTAGGAAATTAATTGATGAAGTGTGCGTTTCGAGAAGAAAAATCCGCATGCCGCGTGATGTTACCCTCGACGCTGGAGAACACGCACGGAACCCAAGAAAGGTTAATTCGCGTGCGGAAGGCTGTCTGAAAAGAGATGGAGTTTCATCTTTCACTAGTGAAGGTAAACCACCAATAATCGAAGCGCGCAATTCCACGATAAAGAAAGGGAAGAAATATCCAGAAATTAGAAAGTCATTGGTGCGAGTCGGATACAGCGACACCGAGTATCGGAAATCTTCGAGAGATTGTCAAGAGGCGTCCTATAATACAGCAGCCATTGCCTCGTCCGTGCGACGCGTTTAATCACAGCGAGGAGAAGAGAAAACCGGCTTTGGAAAGAAATATATTCGTCAGGCACGTGAATGAATAACGCAATTCCGTCTATTCGAGAACTGAAAAAAATGGACGAGGGAACATGGCAACAAAATCGGTTCGGTCGGTTGGCCGATTTGCGCATCCTTCAAAAAAACCAAGTCCAGATGTACCGGCGGGTGAATCCATCCTCTCCCTCCTCCTCCTCATCGGACGGCTGTGTTCGCTTTGAGCAACACACTCCAAAAAATAAATCTTATGAGGTTTTTCATATGTTACACCAAGACAAGAGATTCACAACCGCGCAACTTTTAACGCCTCAGTCGGCTACGACTAGGGCAGAGGAAACAACACGATTTGTCCGAAAGAGGAATTTCTTGCGTATGAGTTAAATTTATCGAAGGAAAAAAGCCGATAAACGTCAGAAAGACGGCACCCCTCGGATTTCACGTCTTTATTCGGGAATCTGTCTAAACGTACGCCCAAAAGAATACTCTCGCGCTATCCTGCATCGCCGCTACCGTACTTCAGCACGTCTCTCACTTCGAGGTTAGCGCATAGAACAGCATTTACGCACAAGTTACACTTAAATGACACATCATATGTATTTCGAGGTGGCTCGCGGTCTCTTCCGTATTGACGATCTCCGAGTTTAAAGAGTTTGTAGAAGTTAAAATCTGAAATCAGGGCCCATATTCTGTACTCCCGAAAACATGGCCATGAATATAATTTACCTATGCATCACGGAATTGCGGGGTCCTAAGCGGTAATATTACGCGACGAATGAAAACACAGCGGACTGTCTACCGACTGGAACGGGCGTTTACGAATAACGCTGCTCCGTTTGAGCTATGAGGCTTTTAAGAAAACGCCTGGAAAATAACCGAATCGAGATCAATTTTTCTGAAACAGAATCCAAGTACAAAACCTATTTTCCGGGCAAGAGTTTTTTTTAAATGACCTCCATGACGCGATGAAGCCTCGTCAGCAGTCACTTTTTATAAACAAGAAACCAGAACCCTGTCACGATCGAGAGGCTACCCAGTTCAGACAAATGGGAGAAGGAATAATAAAAGACAACCGAATGGGCATAAACGGACTCAACCTTTTACAAGTCTTTGCTCGCTAAGCAACAAAATTTGCGAGATAAAGGGTCTCTTCCTTCATTCACGCGGAATAATACAGTCGCGCGTCCGTTGGAGAATCAAAAAGCTTAGCCGTAAGACTAACGCGCGAGGTGCCCCGCCTAGGGAGGATTGCGTGTTTAACTCTTGTAGGTTAATTTTTATACAATTGTTTTCAGCGATAATTCTTTTATATCGAGCTTTGTTATTTTTTCTTAATTCCTGTACGCAAATACAAAAAAACGTAAGGTATAGATCTCGGTGTGTCTTTTTGGTTAATTTCTCATCAACTTTCAAGTGGACTTGGCCGAACCTTCGAAGAGAACTAAATAAATCGAGGTCAGCTCCTTGACCGCGAATTCAACTATTATTGAATACCGGTTATCGAGCTAAAGAGAAAAAATGCGATATAAAACGAACAAACGTTAATTTTTTTACGAACAAACTATCGCTGAACGTATTATTGTTGGTTCTTTAGTTGAAGGATTCATCTGTGAGTAATTATATATATAATATATACTATTATATAATAATAATATATTATATATATATAATAGATATTATATATATATTATATAATATATATATATATATATATATGATATAACTATAGATATTAGATATATATGTATATATTATATATATATATATATATACAATATATATAATATATATACAATAATATATAATATATATTAGTATATATATAGTATTATATATACAGAATATATATCGTATATATAGATATATATACGCTTTAAATATAGCTCACACGTATATAACCAGACATCATCTCGTACATAATACTACTTCACATACACCCATTTGCATCACTGTTCCTACTATGAGCTACTATCTGACTATACTAATATAAGTATACAAAAAAAAAAATCAACTTACTAGAAATATTTATTTCTAATCTTTATTTTATGAAAGCATATAACCAATACATACTAATTACCTAAAAATCCTAAAATAAATCAATAAAAAACTCAAATATCTTCTATCTATTCGAAGCTCGGGTAAGCATCAGCGATGAGAAGATGTCCATATTGCAAAGCGTTTTCGTGCAGACGAGAAAAGGAAATCGGAGATCGGATAAGTAACATTAGGAAATTAAGAGAATTTCACCATTTCAGTTGTGTTGTCAAATTTCATGATTGTCATACCGCCGTCAATAGTATAATTATACTTTCTAAAGGTCACCCATGGGACGTAACGAGATATTAAAAAAGACGAAGAAAATTCAGAAAACTTCAAAGGCGTATCGATGGTTCGACGATCGGGGTTCGAAGACGTTTCGTGCGAAGAAACGTAAGTGACCGAAAATGCTGCAATTCTAATTTTTGAGGATTGTTTTGACGTTCTAAGCGAAACTCGCGACGAAGCATATCAAATTAGCGAAATAAAAGAAAAGTAAATAAAATAAAAACACGTTTGACGGAAAATTTATTATTTCTCTCTACCCTAAAATGATTTATTGTAATATTTTTTTAAAGACTGTCGTCGCACACTCTTTCCAAATAAAATTTGTAATGATATGGATATCGAAGCAAATACCGTATATGGTGGTATCATCATTTTAACTCTAGAATGTGAAACGTTTCCTTCGAAGATTGAAGCGCATAGCTCCTCTTCCATTATTTGCGTGTCCAACACTGAACGTGAAGAAAAAGATTTTTCAACTTTGTCAAAAATAAAGTTCTATGAATAACAATTCTTCGTGGAACCAGTAATGAACATGAATTGTGGACAAGGCTTTTGTCTCACAAATGAGAATGAAGAACTGAAAATGGATATAATACTAAACTCTATGAAGTATTTGAAACCCGACACGGATGACCTGTCGAATGTTCAGGATTTTACCGAATTCCGTGCCAAACCAAATTCTTCTATTACTGCAATACTTCTATTACAAATAGAAGAATCGAATCAATTAGTAAAATTGAAATACAGTCAAAAACCTTTTTAGGATTCTCGGAGATACATAATAGTCCATAAACCTATGGACAGGGGTCAAATATACCGGGCGAATATCGTTTGAGTTGGCCGACATGAGTCTCCTAGAAAATAAATCAAAGTTAAGGGTGTTTCTGAGAGATAAATCTGCCAACGATTTTAAGATTTTGCAACTACATGGAAAAAAAATGTTGAAGACAAAATTAAGTGTCTTTGTTTTGCTGAGCGCGACAATTCCTTGTTCTGTATGAAGATAAGGTTCTCTTTTTTTGTTCGATCGTAACAACACGGGTTATTGCGCGATTAAGAAAGAAGATTGAGTTTTTTTTGGCATTCTTACTCTTCTTCCCTTTCTCTATCTCGCTACCCGATTGAGGATGAAATCGAGCTGCTGTTATTCGGTTTAAGTGGGAACGAGTATTTAATTTACAGAATACAACACCCTGAATGAGTATTGTTGTTGGAGATGTTTGTGTACATACACCACCAAAGTAAATTTTTACTATGGAAAATGCATCTTTAAAAACATTTTAGAGAGATCCGACGTAGTCGGACTCATTCGTCTATGGATCACTGTAGGCGTATTCCAATTTTTCTTTTATTTTAACATCATCAAAGCGAGGTGAGTTTCTTTGTGGTCTTCATTCCACTTTATATATTAAAATGTCACATTTTATTGGCAGGCGGGGGTTTTAAAAAACGAATAAATAAAGTAGTTGATTAGAAACATTTATTATTTATTTTTTCCAAAAGATATATTAAAAAATATAAAAAAACGATAATAAAAGTGCGTTTTACAATACGACCCTACGTTATCTTTGCGCAAGATCGGCAATAGCGTTAAATAAAAACCTTCGAAGGAAATAGATTTAAAAACAAAATCTAATGATCTGGAAATTATTAATAACCGTTACAAACGAACAAATTGAAAGAAATATATATAGTATATATATATTATATTAATATATATATATAATATATATAAGTATAATATATATTATATGATATATATATATATACTATAATATATATATAGTATTCATAATATATATATAATATATATATATTATATATATCATATATATAATATAGTATAGTATATATATATATAATATATATATATAAATATAATATATATATATATATGTTATATATATGATATATATAATGATATATTATATATCATTATATATATATATATATTATAATTATATATATATCATATATATATATTATATATATATATATAAATATTATATATATATATATATATATATATACTATATACTATATATAAATAATATAAAAATATAAAGAATTCAAATATATATATCACGAAATAAAATTAACAATTCTAAAAATGGCGAAATAGTCGTCGCTCCGGTAATATTTCTGTGGAGACGGGGGGGTCCTTGAGTGCACAGAATTCTGCACCCCATGGGCGATACCTCTTTGGGGGGGAGAATTATTCGGCGAGTTGGCCTGATATGATGAATTCATCCTCGGGTCCGTGAACGTCCTGTAACCGAGTTATTCGTCTAAGGTTCGATTCCGAATTCCCCTACCAATTTTCTCTTCTCCACCCATTTGCTACCTTATAGCATTCGTCATATGTCCCCTATTTCCAATAGTCCATTTTTTTTATCGTTGGCTGATTATTGCATTGCCTATTGACAACGTGCGCGATCGGTTTTCTCGATCACTGGAGGACTGCGCACGGCGATTTTTCTTCCCTTGTAGGATCGGCCGCTTACTGCTGCCACCTTTCACGCATTCATTCGCGGAAAAAAATTGAAGGCTTTTGAATAAATAGTGTGAATCGCGTATGGTGAAGCTCTGCCGCTGCTGCTCTTAATATTCTTGTATAAAGTAAAGTACGATTAGGGCACTTATCGGAAGATCTTTGGCTCAAACGCGGGATTTTGAAAGTTGATAGTGAAGAGGCGTTGTCGCGAGGCTCGCTGTAATCGATAGCGCGACTTCCGGACGGTTCTCTTTCGACCGATAGGGAATGCGCACGCCTCGGAATTTCTGTCTTTTTGGCCTCGAGAAGAAAGATAATGCCGAGAGCGCTTTCCTATCGCTTGTTCTTAATTTAAACCCCAGATATAAACCCGTTGCGTTGTTGGGTTTTTTTCCCCCAGTTTTTTTTCAGCATATTCACTCAGATTCTGAAAAAGGAGTAACTTATACATATATATATAGATACACATACGTATAACAAAAGTTTAATATTATTACGATCAGACTTATAATATAACGTATTATTATATAATCTTTTATCTTACTGTACTATTAAAAATATATAGTATATATAAATTATATATATGGTGATATTATATAAATTTATATTACTTATGCAAACTTTTCTTTTTTTAAGACTTTCTGATTCATCTGACAGTTCTGGGAGTAACAGTATTGTGGGATGACAGAACAACTCGATACATGATGTTTAAAGAATAGATCCCGAAATGCCTAATTAGTTTTTTCGAAAGTTCTTCCTGTAACTATTAATTTAACTTCCTAACTGTTATTGGTTATTTTGGACTTTATCCTTTTTGTTAGCTATAGAGATCAGTATCAAAGCACTTCGATTCAACTTTCGAAGAATTTATCAATTATATGAATTAGTAAGAATGACAAAAATGATAATAATTATGATATAAATAATTAGTATTTATATAATAAAAGTTTGAATTAAAGGAAGTAGAAAAAATTAGATAAAACTAGAAAGCGATAGTAATAAAATGTAGTGAAATAATAAATTCCTAAGTTGGAAAATGAACCAGAAATTCGAAAATAATTAATGGAAGGATTTAAACAAATTTTTCGCTTTCGCAATTAAATAGTACATCAAATTATTTTTCCTCTCCTCACTGTAAAAAAGATTCTTTAAATGAGTCGCTCAAATTTCTAAAAATAATTGTTTGTGAGTTTTCCTTATTTAAAAAAAGATGAATCAATCTCTGCTGCAAATTATTTAATCTATATATATTTTATTTTTATATACTATTATAATATATATATATATTAATATAGTAGATTCAACATAAAATTGCTATACTCATTATATATCTATTATATCTATATAATTATACTATAAAATACTTCATTTTAGGGTATATCGTTATGATGATATTGAGTATTGATATCTTTGAATAGATTAGAACGCCAATATCACTCACGCGGCAGGGCTCCAGTTGCAAGGAGGAGGTGTGCTCGTTTACGCTCGGAGGGCAGGACGAAAGCCAAGGCCCAAGGGAATAGCTCACATTTCTCTAACCCGACGTTTATCAACTTTGGACTCGCTTTCTGTTTGGGCGGGTACCTCTTAACGAGGAAGGGCGTATCCGGGTCGCTTTTTACTCACTATCAGATAATATAAAATACATCAACATTAACATGACTAACTTATTTCACATATTATGGCATATAAATGCTCGGCCATATTATATTATCATTATTACTCTCTCTGCTACATCATCCATCTTACCATTATGTTATCATTATATTAACATTACCATCTTCACATTTCTATCTTATCATATCATTCTATAACCGCCTGATTTATTATCTAATTATCATTATTATCACTTCATTATCATTACTATCATATCATTCTATTATGATATTTTATTGTTTATATTAAACTTAATTTATTATCCAAATTTTACTTCTCAATTTCACAGCACAACACATAATATTTATATATATAATATATAATATATTATTATATATATATCTTACTTATAATTTATATATACTTAATATTATCTGTATATGATTTACTAATGGTTAACCCTTTTTGGGTCGGAATAAAATTACTTCTCGCTGAGAGGGAGTTGCCCAGTCTCGCTCCATCCTAGAGGATGTTGAAAATAGGCCCTTTCTAAGACTGAATTCTCTGACTCGGGTATCAGTTCCTAAACTCAAAACCTACACTGCCGTAATTTGCTATGCTAAGTATAGTATATAATCACTAGATACTATACTTTATACTATTATATGTATACTATTAATATATAGTATATTTATAGTTATATATAAATTATATATATATATTTTATATTATATAGCTAAATAGTATCAATTATATATATATATATATATATATATTATAATATAACTTATAGTATATTGATTATCTATTAGCTATTAATATCTATAAATATAGTATCATATTAGCACACTTTAACTTATACCTTCCATGTGAAAGATTTCCCACACTATAAATACTCAGTATACAAAAACCACCTCCCCCCCCCGCTCTCTACGCACTGCTATTCTGCCCATAATACAAAAACACAAATAATAGCTACTTTTAACTTCCTTATACTTAGAGCCCTCCGCATATAGATGCACCCCCACTCATCTCAATTTCTAAGAACACACATTCTCTTACATAACTTTTTACAACTCAAATTACCCACCCCTGCCATCACATTTAAACCCCGCCACCACAAAAGGCAAACAAAAAATTGCCCTCGTGGGTCATTGCCAACAGTTCAAACACGCCATACACTCTAAACGCTTTCTTACCTCTGCCTTATGAACTTTAGACCAACTAGTCAAACAACATCTTTCCAAGATCCCGATACCTGTCCGATTACTCAAAACCTCGATTTACCTCTTTTCCTTTCAACACACCCTTCAGCCCCCTAAATACAAAATTCCCCAAAAACAATGCCTTTACCAAATCCCCTGCCACGATGGCCTCTCCAGCTTTTATACCTTAGGGATTACAACACCAAATATGATATCTTGGCCCGCGTGTTTTACAATCAGCACATGATAACTGACTTACCAAAAGATAATGGCATTAATTGCACATTACTTATTATTCAAAATAATCACAGGATACACTATAAAAAAATAATAATAACATCATCTTCTATTACAAAAGCGATACCCAAAAAGTAAATAGCCGAACATCTTATATATGTGATCAATTTTACCACACGTAACTTTAATAAAATACTCTGGGATGAGTTACAATTACGACTACTCAAAAAACTCTTGATCTGTATCATCAAAATATTTCCACAGATTATAAATAACTCCAAAAAATTAAAACCACCCAACCTAATCTTTTCCCACAAACCCTTCATTTGATCTTAGTGATTAGTTCCTTCCCTGTGTGACTCTGAGAAAAGGTCTAGATGAACAACTTAGACGAAAGCTGCGTCCAGTGATTAACCATCAAATTAATAGTTTCCATCGACTTATTGCCCAAATTTTGGTTGAGTTGAGCCATCCCACCGTTTTTAATTCCTCTATGTCATAGTATCGATCTCATTTAATTTGCCATTCTAAAATGTTTTTAATTCTCTCTAAGTCGCTTTTAATAAATCGACTTACTCGTCTATATAATTAAAATTAATCTAATCGTTTATAAAACAAACAAGGGCGACGCGTACCAATAACCCTTAAATAATGTTTTCCACTCATATAGTGTCTATGGTTTTAACTTTTTCTTAAAGCCATCTCCGATCTTAAGTTCTTTAAGTGTTTTATAAACTAATCACTTTAATAACACCACTTCTCCGTTTTTAATTCTTCTGAGAAGGGTTTTTAATAAATCAATCTCTCTCTCTGATACCACTAACTACAAAAGGATAATTAAGAAACACATCTAATCTTTTAATGAACTAAATACTCCATCACGCCAAGGGTTCTACATGAGATTTAAGAGATAACTAAATTGTAATATACTAAGTTTATTTATGCTGTATATAATATATTCTATATTATGATATATTAATATATATATATATATATATATTATATACTGCATAGTATATCGTTTCTAAAATCAATAGAATTTCACTCTTATATAATAATATAGCTAGTATATTATATGCCGTGCACCATCCAAGATCTCATGTCCCCCAGAATCTGTAAGTATATAGTGGATATTCAGAAAAGGTATTAATCACCTTCCAATAATTGGAATAAAAACTTTACTTGTCATGCTTTAACATAACGACCGATTCTCACGGCCGGCCATTTCAAGTAACGTATTTACATCACCTTCTTTAGCAGTTAACGAGTTATGGGCCAATTTCTAATAATGCCAGATCAAAGTTCTTTTTTACGTTTCTTAAATAGGTGAAATATGCAGCATCTTTTAGTTCTTGAATGTGTGGATTTTCTATTAATTTCTATCTTCTCCCGAACAGAGGTAAATGAACCGAGGAGCAGATATTGAGTCACACAGAGTAATGTTTAATGCAGGTTTGTTTTCTCAACCTGTGGGTGTGCGCGACGCCCCCAGGGGCGCGGGAGCTGGGCTCGTCGTAAGAAATACAGTAACAATCCGGATAATTTGAAAATAACTTTAATTTTTTATTTAGCAGATCGGAATATGCTACGTTGGGTTTTCGGTATCGCAGGTCATTTTAAATATTGTAATATCCTTATATAACGTAAAAAGATCATGTGTCAATAAAAAGGAAATACAGTAATTAATGAATTAAGCATAAAATGCAAAAATTTTTAACAAAACCATCTTTGAAAGTAAAAGTAGAGAAAAAAGATTAAATTATAAAACTGTCATGGCCCTGAAAATTGGGAAGCCGTCCGTACAGGAAGTCAGTCCGGAAGACGGAAGAGTACGTTAAAAATTAAATGTACTTTCCTTTCTGTCTTACGGACTTCACGACTTGCGGACTATTTAAAAATATTATTCTGCTTTTTTCTTAGCGGCGGCTTTCTTTTTTGCTGCGATCTGATCTAGATTTTGTTTTTAAGACAGGGTCTACAGAAAATCCTATTTCGCAAAGATAAGATGTTTGAAATGGCAAAAGTATGCGAAAAGCTCTTGACTTCAGTGCAGAGAATTCATCATGAACACCGGCCCAAAATTCACATAGTTGATTTAGAAGCAAATTTCTGTTTTGATCCCGGTGACTTTTTGAAGTCTGAAAATTGTTGTTCTCTTCTTCCATATAAGAAAGACGCCTTCTTAGGAACGTTGTCAAAGAGCGTTTCTAACCCACTTCACTTTAGCTTTTCCTCCGTTGGTTCCGATAATTTTACTTAAATTTCTTCCTCATCGTTAATTGATTTTCAACACGATTTTATAATTTTCAGGATGCTTCTTTCTAGAGTTTCTCCAACATGGGTTTTAGCGTAACTATTTTAATGTTAAATGCAATTTAAGTAAAGTAGTATAGTAAATGTAATCCAAAATTCAACTTCACTCTTAGCATGGTCCGCCCTTCATCTCTTTTGTATTTTATTTCCTTTTACTTGACGTGGTCACTTGTCCTTAACCCTGAGGTGATCATCTGGATTTGGGAGAGTATCATTCACCATTAGTGGTCATCATCCTTACTCTTTAATTGGGTGAGAATTTATTGCCATTATCTGAAAAGCTCTAATAATAATTATAAAGATTCCTCAAATTCAAAATTCCCTCATACCAAAACGAAATACAAAACCAAGTATTGTTCATTGTTATGGGATAAATCTTATAGTTTGACACATTTCCAATGGATGGATTCGAAGTTTGAAATTGGGAGGAACCTGCTGACTAAATTGTTAAAAATCTTTTCTACATGATTTTTTGTTTAAATCAACTTGTCAGAAAGTTTTTTTTTATACAAAGCTTACAACTACTCTATATCCAACCCGAATTTGTTAGGTTAAAATAATATGTGCTAAGCCTCTAAACAAAAACAAAGTGATATTTGTGTCCTGTGTACACCGGGTTTTTCAACCCCAATAATTCTCACTTCGTAGATGAGTTATCATATTTGTTGGAAGAAAAAGGCATTTTATCATTTAGGACATTTTTTTCACATCAAAGTATGAGGTTTTTGTTATTTACTTTCAATTATTTTAAAATTGTATATCGTAATTTCCTTATGTTCGGAATTTTTATGGGATTTCTAATCTAAATTCACTCAGTCTACGACGAAATTCAGGAGATGGATATGAGGTGCATAGAAAAGATTTATCTATAAAGAACCCTTGGGTCGTCATTATTTAAACCTAACAATTCACAAACCCCAAGTTCCAAATATTTACAGAAGAAGAAAATATCCTCCCCTCAGGGAAAAACTAAGCAATACACAAGAAAATTATGTAAATAAACAAAAAAATAACTATAATTGAAAATCTAATCAAAATCGCTCTCACTAAACACACAACCTTGCATAAGAATATAAAAAACACAGGTATTACACACACACGGAAGACCAGTAAAAAAAAATTTAAATGATTAAAAGAGAATTAAAACCATTTTTAATGTTTTTTTTTTATTTTTGGGGGGGAAATCTTTTTTTTTCTGCACGTATTTGGATGGCGGTTTATGCAATTGTTCGTTGATAATTAATTTAAAAGCCACATATTTAATAAAAGCGCGGGAATTTAAAATACAAAAACTAAGTTAAAACGACTGTGCTAACGTTTCATTACATGTTGGCCTCTTCAGAGCAAGAAGAATGAATTGGTTCTTCAAAAAATTTTCAAGCGACTAACTGTTGAAGCAAGTTTGACAAGTACAAGGAATAATCAAAAACCACAACTAAAATGTATTATTTTTATGGTTCAATGTATTGGAAGATGTTGGCTCAGTGTTAAGATGAGAAAAACATTTCTAATATTAACGTGATTTCATAAATTTAAATGGTGGTTTTGTCAAAGTTCAAAAAAATCCTGATTGAAAATATTAAGTTAGAATAACATGTGATAAAATTAGCTTATAAGTCTATTAAGTTCTTTTCATTTAGAGGTGAAAATGAAGATGGAATCTTTCACTACTTTACTATTGTGACGTAATATCTATATAATATTTGTTATGGTTACATCTTTTTATATCGTTTGCTATGTTATTTTGTCGCAAAATATGTAGGGTGAATAAAGGTCTTTTGCTTGATAATTGTAATTTTGTACTTCAATTTTGAAAAAAAATCAGAAATAAAAGTTTAACTTTCACATATAAAATCAAATATATTATAATATTATTATTCTATTAATTTCATAGTATATATTCATATACTAATATCATTTTATAAGTGATATATATCTACTCAATTAATATAAATAAGAAATTATTCCCTGAAGTTGAATTGCAAAATACCACAGTAGAATACTATTTTCCTGAGGAAACAACTACACCACCAAAGCCCGAAATCATAGCAGATCAAATGTGCTGTATCTCGTCAACGTGCATGTTCAGGGTCTCATCCCTTGGGCCAGGCCCACAACCATACCCGTCGTCACCAAAACCTCGCTCAATCACTCTTATTGTGCACCTAATCTTCTCTTCTTTCTCTTCCAAACTCACATTCCTCTCCTTCAGGCATTCCTAATGCGTCATTCCTCATTTTATCAATTCTTCTCAAACTTAATATACCTTTACGAGTTTAGCTTCTTTGGGAAGTTCGTAAATGGATAATGAATAAACAAATATTTTATTGTTACTTCTTGTTACTTCTCCAAATTAAATCTTAAACTTTTGAACATAAGCGAACGACGAAGCGACTTTGTTGTATGATCAGCTTAAACTGCTGAAACTTTTACATATGGATCTGGAGATAGAATTGGATTCTGATTATTAAGAATTATTAGGAAGCCATCTGTATCTTAATTTCACTATAAGATTAATAAATTTTTTTTTTTTATAATAAAATTTTTGGCCGGCCTATTTTTTTTGTGCAGCGTTATCTAGGTCTTGCCTCTAAAGTAAATATATATATGTGCATCGACTTCTCCTCGTGGGCAAAATTTTTTCTGTGGGTCATAAAAGTTGCCACTTTTGGGGGACAATTTTTGTTTCTTTTCAGTGACGTTTCTTTAATTTAAAGCTTTCTTTGAAGATGGAGAGCTATAGGGTAGAAAGATTAATCTTTCCTAACCTTATTTCTCTTCAACTTTAAATATGTAAAACTGGATTTTGTAAGATAATAGAATATGTAACTAATCATTTAAGAAAATGTTTGATTATTTCAGAATACCTACAGTTTTACTTCACTCTTCATATAGAGTTCGCTTATGTTACAATTTTTTCACAGATATAATGATTATTTTCACTATTTGGCAGAAAGAATATTAACCGACTCCGTCAATCGACTCACAAAAACAGAAAAACTGCGCAGTTTTTTTGTACACCATGGCTGTTTCAACACATGATTGCTCGAGATTGGCCACAGGTCTCTTTGTCACCCAGGTGTTTCCTAAGATTGTTAGCCCTACTGTTACCCCAGGAGCACAGGAACCAAGTTTCGTATATTGTGTGCTCTCTCTCCTGCCCGCAGTCTATGAAATTAAATCATTTTTAAAATCCACACCATAATTACCATCAATGAAGATGAGATATTTGCAGATCTATCTCTAATATTTTCTTGCATGTTGGTCATACTCTTCTTTTATTTTATTCAGTGGTTGTTTTAGGAATGAGGCCATAGTTTTTTTGTATTTTTTTTTGTTGATTTTTTGTTGTGCTCCACAGTAAACCATATACTTCAAATCTTCTCTTTACTATGTCAACAAAAAATGTCTCCGATTTCACTATGAGAATTCTATATTGCGTATGCGAGATCTCTCCATGATTAGAGAAGAATCCATTCACCATCATCAATAAACAAGTTGACCATTTGAATGGAAGTACTTCGCTCCAGAGCTGCTTCTCTGTACGAATAAAAGGAGGACACTAGTGCCAGTTTGAGTATGTTCTTTCTCTTTCTGTGGAAGCAACATTCAGCAGCTGCTTTGGCAAATTTACAATCTGCTCTACAGATCAATTCAATCAGGCTGACTAAATAGCAATGGTATCAGAATCGCAACAGCATGATGGCGTTATAATTCGGTCAGAATATCATACCCCACTGATCTGTGTAGGTAAACGGATATTTTCAACAGGTGATCTCCAGTAGCTCCAAGTAAATACACGGCACAAGGATTATCCCGATTGCAACAATACGAAGCGAGTGCTTTAACTGAGGTTCGTCTCGGCAGATGGGATTATTGTATTGTAAAGTGGGTGTGTGATTGTTTGTCTTATTGAGAATTGCTTTTTTACACTGACAAGGCAGAAAGTAGCAGTCATCCAAAATTGTGTTAGTGCATCGTGTTCACCAACAAACACCATATTTGGTACACCAAATCTTAGAGGACTCTTTGCTTCTTCTCTCCGTTTAGATCATGATTCACTTTGTTGCAATGCTGTTCATACAACATCGTTTTTCACACTTTCGATTAAGGGAGGCCCGAGTATTACTGTTTTTTGCCTCCCAGTCCTACTTTAGAGTACGCAAGATACCCTCCTTTGTAAAGGTATTACTGGTTGGCGTGCCTGTATAACCTTATGCAATAGTTATATCCCAAGATTGTAGCTCAGATAGCTATCACACTGTGTCATTACGGCATCTCCGGCTTCTTATCGAATGTCTCTGCCTTATTGTTAGGTCACAACGTCCGCAAATGAGAACCTCATATTACGCTTACAATGTCGATAGGTACACATAAGACAATCATGTAATAGTGAAATAAATTATGAAAT
>JABUQX010110510.1:20000-76905 GCA_015478945.1 Trachelipus rathkii | reverse complement strand
CTCACCCACACATAAACACCTACACCCGAGTTACGGCACAACTTACGCTCCCACATACCTACACCACACAAGGCACACATACCTCGACAAAGTACATTTCCCCAGCGGCCTTGATACATATACCAGCCAGATAGGGCGTCAGCACCTCACCACCTACACACACACCCGACACAAAAACACACAAAACCACTCCAGACTCACTAGTATACCCATTATACGTATAGTACACTCTTTTACTTAAAATATTAAATGAGATCATGTATCAGGTGAACGGCGGTATCCAGAGGTAGCGTTTGGGGTAAAAGCTCCAATCAGCTTACTAATTCACCAATTGATGAGTGCGAGTACTTGAGGTCATGTAGTTACACTCTAAAATCAGGAAAAGCTGACCAATCAGTAACCATTTATTAAGAGATTAGAAATCTATTTAATAAATTATACCTTTTTAAATTATATTATAAAAATAATGAAAAAAAGAAAATGAGAGAATGAGAGGAAAAACACAAAAATACCTTATGTAAGTGTCTTTGAATAAAGTTCATTATATTCTATTATTTTATTTTACTGATTCTAATAATGACTTGAAATTATTCGTATTAAAATTAAATTTCAAAGTACATTAACATACCCTTAAAGCTACTTTCTATAAAATACGAGTAGAATCAATCTTATCTACTGCTGACCTATAACATCCTAATGACATTAGGCGAATTGCTTTAGTTATTTATCTGAACCCACTGAATACACTTTATACTCAAAATCTGTTTACTGCTTTAAACTTTCATATGGTTTTTTACTGCTTTAAGCTCATCTATTATTTATTAACTAACACCATACCTTAAACCAGGTAAATTCAGTAACATCAGTTAGATTTCGGTCGTTATCCGTACACACCTAAGGATTAGCGATGCTTTGTATTTTACATTATTTTACTTGCATAGTGCTTTTAATGAACAATTAATATTCTTAACACTCGAGAGACAGAAGTAGCTATTTATAACATTACATTACTAATCAGAGCAGTAAATTTCCAAGTCCACCACCCAGTCAATAAGAGTGTATGATCATGGTAGCGTTATGCGTAATGGTGTGATAGATTATGCGTTTTGTTATGATTTTACTGTTTTTACTTTGCTTTTATTTACTTCTATGTTTACTGTCTTTCTAACCAATTATTCGTTTTACTGCCTTTAACTCATATATTTGATTACCGACACTTACATACCTCAAAGCAGTAAATCCCAGCAAATTCACAAATAGAGATGTGACCTTAAAACACAAGGAGGGATTAGTAGCCTTTTTGGTTTTTACTGTCATGTGTCATACTGCTTTAATGCCTCATGTAGCTTCACCCTAGACTTTAACATATTATTTTACTGATTTCTTTCTATACTCATATATTTATTAACATTTACCCCATTACCTTAAAGCCCGTGAGAAATCAGGTAAAATCAATTAGAGTTTGTGACCTAACAAATCAATGAGTTGATTAGAGTTCTTGTGTTTTATCTGCTTTACTAGTCGTATTGTTTAACTACTATTGTGTGTACTGCTTTAACTTCATGTCTTTACTGCTCTATTGAAAAGCTCGTATGCTTACCAACTGTCCTTATAACTTCTATGTTTTTACTTGCTTTAACTCATGTTTACTGCTTTAACACGTATGTTTTACTGCTTTAAACTCATATGTTTTACAAAAAAAATGACTTTAACTCATATATTTTAATTTAACATTTAATGTTTATTTATTTTTGTTTAATATCATTTTATATTTATTTTATTATTATTTTTATTTATTTATTATTATTTTATGAATTTTTTATTTTTATTATTATTTAATTATTAGTATTTATTTACTTCATGCCTATTGTTATATTATTAGAGACACACACAACATAACATTCACTATAACACAGCAACCACATCCACACACACACTACCACATCACACAACACATCAACACACCACACTTATATACACATTTAATATAACACACATTGTAATGTCGTTTTATTGCTACCTATCATTCACATTTGAAACACTATACATATTACCCATAAGACATTTACATTTTACACTACGCACACATTCAACACACACTCACTATGAACACAGATTAACTTACATCAACGCAGAATTTATATACACTACACTCACACAATTTTTACTATACACATTCATCACAACTAGAATTTACTTTATAGCAACCACACACTATACACACTTACCACTAATATATAACGTTATATAATTTATTTAAATAACAATTTTATTTATAAATTATCAAGACACTACCACCTTACTAGTACCCATGGTGATCAAGACTATAATCAAGACATGATTAACAAAAAATTAAAAATACTTTATTAGTATTACATATTCAAACTGCAATAATAATTAAAAAATATACAAAAATTCATTTATCTTTAATCTTAAAAGTATCAAGTATGATCATATTATATATTGTTAATATCACTTTTTGTATGTATATAAATTTTTTATAAAATAATAAATACAAGTATTTTCAGATAAATTTTAGTACAAATTTATATGAGCAAAATTTTTATTAACAACAATGACTTTTTGGTTTAGGGTCTTCTTCGAACAATTATAAGGCATATAAATCTAGTAAAAATCAGTTATATGGTCAGCCCCTAGCACCCCTCTACACTGAAGCTTATGCCACGGTTTTGTTCCATTGACTTACGCTTTACATCATCTTTTAGCATGTAATAAGTAATAAAAATAACAAAATAGGTTTTTCTTTCTTCTCTGCTAACATATCATGTATTTTGATTAAAATCTTTCTAAGTTCTATATTAAAAAATAAACAGATCGCTATCACTTACATTTGTTATATTATTCGCTTCGAGTTAACTTGAAATAATATTCAAAGTTTTTTAAATAATTCAGATATTATGTCAAGTTAAATTAATTATCTCTCTCATGATTATTATATACTTCATTACTACGCTATCTGTTACATGTGACAAAACCATCACGAGGAAAACACAACAAACCCCGCACTCCATTACAGATACGAAAACTGACCTTCTCTCTGTAAAATGTGTTGAATAACTACTTTAGGTCTGAAAACAGATTCAATAGAGGATGAATTGTCCACTTTGTAGAGCCTTGCGGGGCGGATTTGTCGGAATATCTTTCCTAAACTGTACAACACCAAAAAATAACACCTAGCCTTAAACCTTTGGCATATCCTAACCTGACACGCAAACCACACTAGAGACCGTAATAACCATTAACCCCCACAACAGCTATTGAAGAACCTAAGACCTAAACCATGATACCGTAGCGCGCGTTAAGCCTATATCTATACGTCCCGTAACCTAACCTAACCTTACACACTAACCCTCAACCTAACCTAACTACACCCCTATCACACCGCTAGCGTCACCTTACACCGTAAGCGCGTACACCTATCCTGCAGCCATTGAGCGGCCTCCACCCCGCGGCATGTGATTATTCATCCATGTAACTGGAAGCCTGAGTCCTTTGGCTCACGCTCACTCTGTTGCTAAACATTGAGGATCATGTATGTCACCTGACACCCCTGTCACTTGATCTAGTCTTTAACTATTTCCCATCCGTTGTTCACACACGAGCGACACCACACACACCACCCAGCGACCACCGACAACCCCCACCACTAACAAACACAACAGCAGCACAACACAAAATAAAAAAGCGAACACACAACACAACAACACACACCTATTTACACACTATTACATTTCTATCTCATATCTCTCATTCTGAAGGACCCACCACTAGCATTAAAAACAAACAAAAATTCTAAGCCAACTTCTACATTAGCACCCTTTTTTGCGGTCTCCAGGGCACGGCATAACTTGTCCGAGAATACACTGAAGTTTCAGTTCAAACCTCTTGCGTATTCCTTGAGGGGATGTGAAATTTCGGTCTTTGTAGCTGTTCTTTGAACCTCGAGGGCTTTGTTTTGTCTCACGCCATTTTGCGCCCACATAAGGATATTATATTATATATATTATATATATAATATATATGATAATACTATATATATATTTATATATATAGAGTTTAATTAATATATATAATAAATATTTAGATAATAATTGTAATAGAAAAAAAAAAAAAATATAATATATACGCATAGTAATATCAATGTAATATATAACAGAGATTATTTAATACAATCAATTCACAAAATGATTACAAAATATAATTTATATTTATATATATATTAAAGTATAACTGTTATATTTATAATTTATTATTTCAGTTACATTTGTACATTATGAATTGATCACTTATTACATATAGTAATATAATATAGTTGTTATCATATAAATTAAATATATATATATATATATATAATTATATATATATATATTATTAATAATATAATATATATATATATATATATATATATATAAATTAATATATATAGATATAAATATAATAATAATATATAACTACATGAAATTCTATGTTCGTTTGAGATATTCCGATGTCCTCTACATGTACCAAAATTGTTAGACTTGTTGCTTTATTGACCTTGTAGGATTTGATGCCTCAACTTTGAAGAGTTCATCTTTGATGACCTCATATTTGTATGAAGTGTATCATCTTTGATTAACCACACTTATATTGATTAGACTATTCGATCATTTATGACTCATTCATTTGATGGTTCCTACAAACCCCTAGAGCCAGATGAATTTACAGAGTTAATAAGTAATGTCTACCCACTTAATGTTTATATAGCTGCCCGCACAGGATCGCATAGTATGATCCTCTCGACTCCGCCAAAGGCGTGAGAGGTCCCGAGTCAACCCAGTAAGTAGTGCGACCGCCGTAAGCGAATGAAATAATATAGTTGTTATAGTATTTTGTCATTCGCTTCGGCGGGTGTCACCATACGTTAGTGTATTAAGCGGTGCCTACGCACTGTTGCGGTGATGAATACTAACGAGCTCTGTCGTTCCTGGCGGTGATATAGCAAGCTTATAAACATTAGTGGATAGACAATTAAATATATAACGTCTGAATCTAGCTCTAAGGGGTATTATGGGAACTTTAATCAATTAGAGGAGTGACATTACAAAGAAAGATGTAAATCTAATCAAATAGTTTATATAGGTATATATCAAATGAATGATCATGTCATCAAAGATGATACATAAAAAAAGATAAACTCTTATTATTACAAATAGTTGTAGGGCATTCTAAAATACCTACAAGGTCAAAAAATCATGATCAAGACCAAAAATTGTCTACACCTAGAGAAAATCAAATAATAGGTAGTGTAACCGAATATATATATAAATTAATATATATAATATATATATATATATATATATATATATAATATATAATTATATTATAATTATCGTATAGTACTAATAGCATTCACCTGAAAAAAATGCCTAAGTTGATAATTACTGAAAATAAACTAACTAAAATTTGTTAACATCAGCAAAATATTAATATAAATAAAGTTCAATATTTGTTTTATTATGAATTAATTTTATTTCTTAACGCAATTAAAATTTTAAATTCCATATATATGATAAAATATTAATTAATAAAAAATAAAAATAATAAAATTATAATCTCACGCTTTTTCTTATTATGAGACGACAAAGCTGATGAAACATTCAAACCCAATCTTCATGCATAAAATCCAAACCCTCCAAGCTCCAGACCGACCTGAAGAAAAACAAAAAAACAGTGAGTGTTTGATGTTTTCCGAAAAATCGGATCTCCAACAAATTGGGCCCACGAACTTGCGAAGACCAACACAGAGTTTAGGAAGCTGGTTAGTGTTGTTATGTCGTGTACGTGATGTGATAAAGTGTGGCGAGACTGTACAGGTAAAGTAAATGGTTGTTTGCCAAGTTGAATTTTTTTCTTGTGTATACTTAACATACCAAGTTAAAAAATTTGTAAAGTGTGTAGTATTTGATTGAGAGTCGGTTTCTCGTGTTCCTTGTACGTCGATGGTGGTGACGATGATCGGGCCGGTGTGGTGGGTGGACTTTCGCCCCCTTCTCTCTGTTGTGCTCGATCCAGCGACCTGGAAATAATTAGGTATTAGATCGCGCATACTCGGGTTTTAGGTTAGAACCAACATCTGACCCCCTAATTAGTAAAGCGACAGATATGAAAACACTAGCCAAAAAAAGGCTAGAGATACAAACTTAATCTCTCTGCGTGAGCCATCAAGCTAGGCCTCGTAAAAGAGTTAAATGTGGAGGGCTAGGTGCAGTATTTTCTATGATAGGGTAAGACTGTTATGCTATGGTTCTAGGTGTTACGCCTTACGGTGTAGGTTGTAGGGTTTAGTGTAAGCTGTAAATAATTAGGTTAGTGTAGTAGGATTATTTAAGGTTCTAGAATGTAGCTTAGGTCATATTCACAGGGCTTTATGTAGGTTACGCAGGTTAGGTTGCAGGTTTAGGCTAGGTTGAGGCTGGGCCAGTACTAGTGTGGGTGATCCCGCAAAATCCGCCCCGGGCTAGAAGAAACACACTGAGAATTATGAGCCTAAATTTAGACCTAAAGTAAGGTTATCTTCCAAACCCACCATTTTTATCAGAGCATAAAAATTAAAGAGGTCATTTTTCGATTATATAAACATTGTAAGGAGTTTTACGAAGGTATGTATAAGTAAATTTTTATTATTTCTTTTTTCTTTGAAAGTTGGTTTTTGCCAGTAGTTTCAGGCTTGCTACAGTGAGAATAAACTAGCTATAAATTAATAAAATAAACACTAAAATATATAAATTTAATATTATTTTTATAAAAACTTGCGAATATTTTTAGTTAACCATCGAGAGATTGCGAATTAATATAATGTGTAAAAGTGAGTGAATCAATTGTTAATTTTAAAATACTAAGAATGCACTTAGAAAACGATGGTTTCCAACCTGAAAATACATGTACTTGTTCCCCAGCAGGAGAGAGATACTGTATTTTGATTGTTGATGGGCTTATACTTATTACATGGCCTCAAAGATGATGTGTAAAGCAGAGTCAATGGAACAAAAACGTGGGCATATAGCTTAGTGATTGTAAGGATTATAATAGGTGTTAGGAGAGAGCTGAACCTTACTGGAATACTGATTTATAGATGTCACTTTAGAAAGGTACGTAAAATTTTACGTTTGTTTTTATAAAAATTTCATTTAAAATTTTAGTTAAAAGTTTATATTAAGAATTTTACAAGTTATTAAATTATAAAAGTTATTATATATAAACAAATAAATAGCATAAACAGTTTAAATAATAAATTTACATTTATGTTCAAAAATAATTGAATTGATAAATTATTAGAAGAAATGTTTTAAAGTAAAACTATTTAGTAAAATATAAATTTTATAGTTTAATTAATAATTAGATATATAGAAATTAAATTAGACTTAATTAAAATTAACTACATCTATTATTAAATTAAAAACATAAAATGTTTACGTATTTAATAAATGATTATTAATACGTTATATGTGTAACAGTGAGTTGATGCGTTAGTTTGTTAAAGTAAAATTACTATAGTTGGATCTGCGTGTTGTAATGTAATTTTTTACACGAGTATCTTGCCTGTCAGTTGTTGAAGTGTTTATTTTTTTATGTATTATATTCTTGCTGTGTATATATTATTGTCTGTATAGAGTAATAATCTGTGTGTGTAAAGTTGCCCTAGTGATGCCACGCAATTGTTAAGGGGTGAAAACATGATTTCAAAAAAATATGTGTTGTAAGTGTTATAATTATATAGGACGATGTTCTATCGTTATACACTCTCGTCACAAGTTTTTAAAATATTTTTTTAGTTTTTTTTAAACTACAAGGTAGTGAAATTAAGTCCGCTGTAAATAGTGTTCAAAATCACGCGATATAGAGAATTGCAGGTGAGTTCTATAAGTCGTAGAGTGTTGTGTGGGTTGCTTTTGTCGTCTGTGGTGTCGCTGCACAGGTTGAATGTGTGTGTGTGTTCGATACGAATAAAATAATAACAATAAGCATTAAGTAAATAACACTAATAAATATTAATAAAAATAAAAATAATAGGAGAAAACGAAACTAATAATAAAAATAAATAGAAAATTATAATAAAATAAATAAAAAAGTATTGATAAAACAATAATAAAAAAAGAGACTACTCCCATCCTCTCATAGTGGTTAAGAAATGCTATACGAAACTTATTATTTGTTAAAGCATTTAGTACCGCATGCTGCTCTTCCCGCAGTTGTTATACGAGGGGACGTGACGAGTTAAAGCAGGAAAACATGAGTTGAGAGCTTACGAAAACCATGACGTTTTAAAGCCTTAGTAAACATACGACTGTTAACAGCCCCAAGCTCAAAAACCATCGCAGTTAACAGCCCCCCAGGCTACTAAACATGAGTTATAAGCAGTAATAGCTCAGTTTAAAACAAAACATTACTCACTCCCTCCTCTTTGTCCGGCCTGACGCTCTAGGTGCACACCCGCTACCTTGATTTACCTTGACTTTACCTACTTTAATGGTTATTTGGTAATATATTGTTTAATAAATTATTATTTAATTTAATATAGACTTTTCAGTTAATAAAAACCATTATTGTGTAGACTAAGCATGTAATTAAAGAACGTCAGTTATTAACACAGTAAACAAGAGATAATAACAAAAGGTCAATACTGTAATTCTTCGCTGTCCCTCTCTTAGGGTTCTTAGTAGTCTAATTCCTTCTCGATTATTGATTGATATTATATCATTCTGATTATTGAAAACATAGAAAAAAAATATACTTTTTTGGTTAACTTTGTAACTTCTAAGGATGTAATTTCTGATTTCCGTCAACCTTATTAAAAAGGAAGCAGATGGTCAAAAAACGAATATTGAGTTTGTTAAATGCTTTATGCTGTAATAATTCAGTTAAAACAAAAGCATACTAACCCCCGTGTTGCTATTTGATGCATGTATAACACCTCTATTGATTTACTTGATTTACCTGGCTTTAAGGTATGTAATGTTAATAAATATGTGGGTTAAAGCTTCAGCAGTTTAATAATTAAAACATTTATGAGTTAAAGCAAGTTTAAACGTGCATATGTGAATGTTTATAAAGATAACAGATAATAATCTTTATGTGTAAATTACTACGAAGCGTGTAAAAAATGCCCAATTAAATGCGCACCCTAACCCGCTTAATTCGTAGTCCACTTGGATAAATCACCCTCTATTGATTTACTGACTTACTGCTTTTAAATATATGTAATTTTAAATTAAAATTACAGTGAGTTAAAGGCAGTAAAAACATATGACGTTAAAGCTGTAAACATGGAGTTAAAGCAGTAAATGCAGTAAAACAAACATAGACCACAAGTACTATATTGCCTTCTTTAAGAATTAAAAGGAAAAACACCTAAATTTAGCAATTGACTCATTTTTTTTTGACTTTGAGAGAGATAAAAAAAAATGTAATAAAGATTTAAATGAAAATAATAATTTATAAAATAAATTTCGATAATCCACGTATTGTAAAAAAAAATATACGGGATTTATATATTCAGACACTCTGGATTTTTTTGTCTTCCTTTTCAAATTAAAATTACTGCTCCTTACTGTATTAGATTACTTGATTGCGATTAAAAATTAGATTTCACATTAAATACTCGATTATCTGAATTATTTTGTAATGTTACTTGTCAGCCTTTCCTGGTTTTAGAGTGTAATACTATGACTCTCACTTACTCCGATCTCATCATTGTGGATTAGTCTCAGATGGACTTAACCCCCATACAACGCTCCTACTGGATACCGTTTTCGCGCCTGATAACGATTGAACTCAGTGTGTATTAATATTTAACTTAGGTTTTAATTAAGTTTTAACAAACCAACATTTGAAACTATATATAGTTTTACTGCTTTACCATACTTATTGTTAATAAAAATTTCACATTGTGAACAGGTATAATTTGTGATCATATCAACAAAGTTTACGTCAGTTAACTAATGATTTATATTATATTATATATTAGGTATCGTGTTTGGTGTGCTTTTTTATAGTTTGTGAGAAGATGTGATAAGACTTACGAGACTTTGAGATATAGTATTATTCAAGCGGTGGATGTAGTGTGTCTAGGTATGGTGTGCTTGTGTTGTGTAGGTATAGTGTGAGCGTAAGTGCCTATGAGGTAGGTGTATGTGTGTTAATTTAAATAAAATGCACAAGGTAAGCAGAAGAACCTGTGTGTGTGTGTCACCATTGATAATATCTCATATTAAGTAAATCTTACAATACGGTAATGTCTGAGCTCTTCCGTTCTGAAATAATTCATTCCAAAAATTTCTTAAAGCTCAAGATGTGCGGTTTTAACATTTAATAAAACCGATAAACTCATGTGCGTGTGTGCATAGTGAGATGATTTTGTGTGAGTGTTTGCTCAGCAAGTGGTATAAAAGAGTGATTGAGAGACTAGGAGTTATCAAGACTATAAAAATGTAATGTTATCAATTACATTGAGCTTGAATGTTGTGTCAATCCTGAAAGTAAATCCAGGGTGAGTGTCGCTGGGCGTTTTGCGCTATGTTATTGTTCATATTAAGTGATAGCGGGGTATGTGTCAGGATGTAGAATAAAAGATGTGTAGCGACTGTAGAGATGTGTGTAGAAAGTGAAAAAGAGTACATATGAGTAAGAGAGAGCGTATTTTTTATGATAGTTTGTTGTGTTGTTAGGCAGATATACAGAACAGATATCAAATATCGAGTACATGAAAGTCCTTTAAAATACATTCTACTTTTCTTTTTAGGTTCGTTTCCTTACAGTTTTATCTGTCTTTAGAGAATTGGGGCGTGTAATAGTGCTATAAGTAGCGTAAACGGTGTGGTGTGTGTGTGTGTGTAGTGTGGTGTTGTAAGATGTTTATATGATAATTGTATGTGTGTATGGATGATAGCGGATTTTACTCCTCTCTCTCTCTCGTTTAATATATATATATATATAATATATTATATATATATATAATATATATAATATAATATATATATATATAAAATATATATATATATATATTATAATAATATATATATATATATATATATATATATATATATAATATATATATTATATTATATATATAATATATATTTAAATTGCATATATATAAAATGCAAAATCGATGTGCGCTTTTTTCTAAACTTTTAATATGGAAATAGCTATTTCCAAAATTTTTGTATGCATAAAATGATTTATATATAAGTAACATTTGTTTATATATTAAAGGGCATTCAGACGAAGCCCAATTAGTTAAGTCCAACACACTTCCTTAAGAGGCTACGGGTCGAGTTCCAGTTCGGTTAGTGACATGGAGAAGTCACTTTTTTAAATAACCGCAATTTAATGTTATTCCTTGCGGGTGGGATAATTCGCATCAGAAGATAGAAGATGTTATGCGCAAGCGCATATACATGTATGCGCAAGCGTCTGTGCATATACAATGGCTAAGTAGTAGTATAAAATGACATGTGGCGACCATTCCTTAAAGAAGGCCAAGGGGTTCAGGATACCTGTTAAACCTTCCCAGAGAGTACAAGAGCAACTATATAATATATATATATATATATAATATATATATATATATATATATATATATATATATATATATATATATATATATATATAATATATGGAGTGAAAGGAGAATTTGAAAATACATTTAATCAAAGCTGATGGTTATTAGGGGAATGGGAGACCTCCTTTGGAGGAGCACAGACAGATAAGCAGGCACGGGTGAATGGAATGGGATAGAGATACGGTTTTGAATGAAACGGGGTAGAGGAAAGGACTGGATGTGAGGGATGTGTGTGTAATAAGGAGGTATGGTCTATTGGATGCATTCGTGGATATTAGAAAACATTCCATGAGTATAGAAAAACGAGGGATGCGAAAAGCGAAAAAAACGGTTCCGGCTTGGTGCAGTTGCCGGTTGGCAGTTGCGGTGCGGCGGTGCGGCGCCGGTTCGCGCAGTTCGGCGGGGCCTTGCGGTTAAGCGAAAACGCGTTGGTGAACTCCGAAACCCCCCCCCCACCCTAAAGGGGGGGGGAATCCGCGAAAAAAAAAAAAAATAAATAAATAAATAAAAAAAAAAAAAATAAATAAAAAAATAAAATAAATAAAATCTAAAAAATAAAATAAATAAAATCTAAAAAATAAAAAAATAAAAAATAAAAATAAATAAATAAAAAACACCCATGAAGGTAGCTGAGTATTCCAAAAATTACGGTGCCAAAAAAGGTCAAGGCCAAAATATCCACCTAGCCAGCGATTGTGCTCATCGCTGGTCAGGTGGTCTACACGACCGGAATACCCCTGTTACTACTGTGAATAAATACATTACAAGTTAATGAGCGAATTAGTGAACTAGTTGATGAGGAAACTGATATGAATATTATAAGAAAACTAATTAATAACCTAATGGTTGTATAATCAGTAGGTTAATGAGTGAATTGGTAAATAAACTGATTAATAAACTAATCTGAAAATTATAAGTAAATTAATTAATAAATGAATGAGTAAATTATGAGTTCACTTAACAGATGAACTGGTAAATAAGTTGATGAGTAAGTTAATGTAAAACTATACATAAATAGATGAATAAACTAATGAGTAAATTATGAGTAGAGTAATGAGTGAATTGTTGAATAGGTTTGTAAATAAATTAATGCTAAATTATGAGCAAATTGAATAATAATAAACTGATAGGTAAATTATGAGTAGGTTAATGAGTGAATTATTGAATAGGTTTGTAAATAAATTAATGTTAAATAATAAGTAAATTGAATAATAAACTAATGGGTAAATTATGAGTAGGTTAATGAGTGAATTATTGAATAGGTTTGTAAGTAAATTAATGTTAAATTATGAGCAAATTGAAATAATAAACTGATGGGTAAATTATGAGTATATTACTGAGTAAATTGGTAAAAAAGATTATGAATAAAAAATGAGAATACTACAGACTAATAAACAAATGAGTAAGTTATGAGTTACTTAATATAATAAGTAAATTGGCGAAAAATATCATGTCAATTGGTAAATGATTTAAAATTTAATATTGCAGTGTTATTGTTTTTATGTTAAATCTTTATCAAATTCAAATATCTTAGTTATTATTAGATGGCAAAAGCAAAACAAATTATTAAATTAACATTATTGAAATAAAAATATTATTATTATTATTATTATTATTATTATTATTATTATTATTATTATTATTATTATTATTATTATTATTATTATTATTATTATTATTATTATTATTAGGACGAGAGCATGTGGATAGCCATTGCAGCAAGTCTTATTTCGACAATGATGACAATCATTGTGGGGAGATTAACTGACTATTTTCACGGTCACATGAAGGTATCAATAGCGTGCCTCCTGCTGGCATCGTCTGCTTGTTTCTTCTGGTTCCTCCTCATAGCGGAGCAGGTTATAGCTGTTTCAATAGGTAATTATTGATATTTTGTGTAATTTATGGAATACATAGAAAAATAATATTTTAAATATAAAAAAATATTAATCCTATACACATGTAATAATAATAATAATAATAATAATAATAATAATAATAATAATAATAATAATAATAATAATAATAATAATAATAATAATAATAATAATAATAATAATAATTTTAAACACAGGTAATAATGTAAGACTTAATTAAATATGGTTACTCTACTTTACTCTACATTAATTAAGACTACGTCTGGTTAGGTTAGGAAAAGTTATGTCACGTCCGGTTAGGTTGAGTAAGGTTAAGTTGTTAGGTTTGGTTTGGATAACTCATGTCAGGTTTTGGTTACCAAATCTTGGTTAGGTTAGATAAGGAAAGGTTATAAGGTCTGGTTGGTTTGGTTATATCAGGTTAGATTTAGAAAGGTAAGGTTAATTAATTTATTTCTAGTTATGACAGGTCTGGTTTGGTATTAAATTTTGGTTAAGTATGGATATGTTAGGTCTGGTTTGGTTACCAAATTTTGGTTAGATTGTTAAGTCTCGGTTGGTTGCCAAATTTTGGCTATACAGCGTTAAATTGTAAGGTCTTGTTAGGTTTGGTTAAGTCAGATAAGGCTTGGTTATCAAATTTTGGTTGGGCTAAGATAAGTTGTTAGGTTCGGATCTAGGTTATCAAATCTTGGTTTACCAAATCTTAGTTAAGTTAGGTAAGGTTAAGTTGTTAGGTCTGGCAAAGTTAAGTCCAGTTTAGTTACCAAATTTTGATAAGGTTAGGTGAGGTTAATCTGTTTAGTCCAGTTAAGTTAGGTAAAGTTTTATTAAAGTTAGGTTAGGTTTAAGTTGTTAAGTCTGGTTAGGCTTGGTTAATTTATTTCAATTATAATATACTAATTCTTAAATTTATCCGAATATCAGTTTAACTTTAACACTAGGATTGGCGACGTACCAGGTGCGGTGCGGTGCGTTTCGTTGCGTGGTGCGCTCATTTTCGTGCGGTGCGGTACTGTACGGTACACAATTACAGTGTTCCGATACGGTGTGGGACGGAGCGCGTTGAGCATTAAAACATAGAAATGCGGTGCGGTGCGGTGCGGTGAGCACAATTCAGGTGCTCGGCTAACACTATTTTTACACATATTATTTCAGCTCAAGTTTATATATCAGTAATATTGGGATGTGGGCTGCAGTACTCCGCAGTTCCGCTGACGATGGAATTAGCAGTTGAGCTTGCTTATCCTTCTCCCGAAAACGCCGTTGGAACGATGTTCTCCGCCATGTTAGAATTGTGTGACGTAACATTTTTGCTCTTGATGATGATACCAACAGAATGTAAGTATATGGCTACTACTACTAATACTACTACTACTACTACTACTACTACTACTACTACTAATACTTAATAATAATAATATGTCAGTTAGTGACATAGCTTTACATGCTATATAAAGATAATGTCTACAATTGACTCTGAAATTACATTAGTAGAGGCATATAATCAATGATGCTGTTGGACGATAAAGTTCAAATGTAACATTTAATTAAAGCCTCCGTATAGCAATCTGTATATAGGGAAAACATTTTTTAATTAGGATCAAATGTACTTCCAGTCATAGTAGCATTAGTAGGCTTCATAGTCTTAATAAAAATACTTAATAGGGTACTGATGTCATGAGTAAGGGAATAGTGTGATATATAGCACAATGCTTCAGTACTTTTCTGACATATGCGTCTAATAATATTTGGCAAAAATAGAAAGTCTTTAAACCAATACAGCACTGTACCTCAATATGCGTGCATCAAGTTATAACATGCGTAATCTCTACTATCTGCAGTGAAAAAGCTATCATATCTATTTCAATTTTGAAAGTCTGTAAACATATACATAAGATTTTTGACTATTTAGAACTTGTACTCTTGTGTTATAAAGAAGACCTCTGACTTATGCTCTCTTTTTACCTTGTTATATTATTATTCTGGTTATATGTACGAATGTCACAAATACTTCCAGAATTTGAATTGGGACTTAAAGAATCCTAATAAATTCTCACGGGAACTGAATGATTTAGAACTTAAATCGACATGCATATCCCCATTCACATTCTGTGACACGATAGAGGAGAAAAGGAAGGTCAATATAGATATAAGAATTAAGTCATATTATAATTTCAACGCTTAGTTTGAGAAATAGACTGTTTATATCGGACGACATTATCGTGTACTGAAGCTTCTCAGAGTGAACGAGTGCAATACTAATGCTATAAAGAGTTCTTGCATGTAAAGTAATTCAAAAGGTCACTTATCTCAGACTGCATAACGATAATAGTTAGACATCTATTGCAGTGTGAGAGAAGCTGCTACCTGATAGATGATAAAGCAGGAGCTGATACAGGGTCCAGGTTGAGCAGTATCTCTAGGTTGGAATGAAGTCATGCTCAATAGAGTTTCAACTTGATACAGCACTCACGTGCAGTATAAAGACTAGACCAGGATTTAGATAGCCATAATTAATTGGTGTCAGTACAAGTATTTGAGATAGAAAAACTTAATAATTACGCATATTTATTACCACGATCTACAAGTCCCTGTGAAGACTTTAGAGATGACAAGAAAGATGTTATATTGAAACTAATAGTGTAAAAAGCTTAATGATCAGAGATAGTAAGACAGCGTAATATATTAATCATAAATTAATCAATAGAGTGCATTTGAACTAGAACGTATAGAAAAGATTATACGGCATAAATAATGATGCATCCCCAGTTAAGTAATTCTGTGATATGTAAGAATTCACAGTCAGGAAACAGTGTAATAATTCTATCACGTACGTCATAATAATATAATATGTTATTTATGATATACGGGTTTGAGCTGTTCTCTTATATGCGGACCAATAAATATACTTCTATATAATTGCCAACATCTCTTGTAGTATAAAAATAGTAAAAAGAACAGTGTAATACTTTTGAAAGAACAAAAAATTCAAATAATAAGAGTTTCTCTCTCATTTATGAGTTAGTGTTCATTGATTTTAATTATAAATTTCCAGATTAAATTTTTCCTGTATATTTAGCCAAACTACCAAAACTTAAATTACAAATTATTAAATAATTATAATTTTTTTAGTAGAAGTTTACCTTCACGATCGACGTGATAAACTATGGCATAAATATACAAGATTTATCTAATATAAAAGGATAAAGAATTTACAATAATTATGTAATTAGAACATAGACAAAAAGAGTAAATAGGTACTGACAAGTATAATGATTAATAGAGTATAATTATATCATACGCCAAATAATAAATATAACTTGAATAACTTCCATGGTCAGAGTGAAAATTTCAAAATATAATATTCAAGTCATAGTTAAACACCTTGCACTTAGAGTTAAATACATATTCTAATAATATAAATATCAATTAATATGAGCAATTATCTAATTTAATTTTCATCACATAAGTTTGAGATGAATTGTGATTAATGTGTGTCTCTTTAGAGGAGTAAATACAAGCTTAAATCAATATGCATTTATAACTCATGTGGATTTTGAAATTCATTATAAATCTTCATAATCCACTTATTATATGTCGCAATTTTCCAACTATAGGCTTGAGTAGTTTCAAAAAGGTTTCCTGAATAATCTAATTATAACCCGAATTGATTCAATGGCAAGTTAGTCTTATCTATAAGTTCTTTCATATTAATCAGTATTGGAGGTATATAAAATCATAATTGTCCTTGAATTCTTGTGCCTGGTGAATCCTCCTTGAGAGTTCCTTTATTTTGTTGGTCAATAAATTATGATATGTTACCGCATAATTATGGTTATTCGCGCTTTATTATTTTACGGTAATAGCATTCTTGCTCACAAGTTAATATACTTCCTTTTTGACTACTATTGTTATCATCACCACATGATTGTCATTAGTTGTAGTATTTATCTCCCTTGTAGTACTGTACAATGTAACCCCTTCAGGACTTAATATTTTTTATTAATTTTCCCAATATCCCTAGATCTTCTGTTTTCTTTCAAAATTATTGTTATAATTATAAGTTGGGTGTAACTGAAGTTCAAAAGAATTCCCTAATTATTTATTATAGGATGTATTTTTACCAGCTTATGTTTTTAGTGTCTTTTTCTTGAATAACTAGGTGACTTTAATACTTATTATCAAATATAATAATATGACGCCATTTCTAAATAATTTTATCATCTAAGGATATATTCTTATCACTTATCTAACTACTATTTATAATATTAATTCTCATCTATCCTTAGCTATCCTCTATGTATCTGAGATTATCTTACCTCATTCTGTCATATACATAATAGATTAATATCTCTATGTGTGTACTTTCTTGGATCTTATCTTATCCTGTGTCCATGTTCTTCTTCCTTATTTGCCAAAATTCACATCTGCTGTCTTAATTCTCATTATTGATATTATATCTCATTTTCTTTAAGTTTATCACTTCTCTCTTACTTAAATATTATTATGTTGCACACAATTGCTACATTTGAGTTTATATATTTCATGCGTTTTTATACACATATTGCTTGATTTAGAAGAATCATCTGTTAAATAGTCTGAATTCTGACCATGTGTACCTAACAATACAATCAATATAAACTTACTATCATCACATGTGCTCACTAGATAATCTCTAACATACATATGTTAATGAACATATAAAAAGAAAAAATGAGAAGGACTTACTTAGATGAGCAAGTAATCTACTACCAATTATAGAGTTCACATTCTGCTCTCTACAAGATGATATTGTCACATCATGCACCACGTGAATATAGGATTTCTCCTAATCTTATTCACTCTCTTGCACCCATAGACACTTCTTAGTAAATTTTCTCAGCATCTGACGACCACATCTGTCTACAATCGTTTGTTACTATGTAACTTCTCACTTTTTCATACAAGTTGTATGACAAATTCACCAATGCTCAATATGTATAAAGGTTAGTATTCAAGAGACACCAAAGATATACTTCCTAATAGATACACATAATAAGAATTAATTTCATGTGTATTTTGATGCTTTAATACTTGAGTGAACGATATTTTTACAGCTCTCTATCTTATTTTGTCATTTGCTACTCATCTTTATCTTCTTGTTTTGATAAACATTACCTCTAACAAAATAATAATCTAAAGTTAAAATTAAGATTATACAGAATTAATTGTCATAAAATTGTGTTAAACTCGTCAATAGAGATAATAACAAGATATTTTATTGAAGTGTATCCTCCACAAGCAAACTTGAATTGTATTCAAACGTTAAGCTCGTTAATAATAGGCTAGTATCATCTTCACAATATATTACCTATTAATCTCCACCTCCTTATTTTGATCACGCATTGCCTCTCTCACTTGACTATTATGATATTGCACAAAATCGTGCTAAGATGTGAGTAAACTATAATGACTGATAGCATGTGTACTCAGACTGATGGTTTTCACTAATGAGATACTACAAACTCAAATTTGTCGCTTGAATGTTTATATATATATACAAATCCTCAAGTATAATAATGTTGTTTTCAAGTCGTCACACCACGCTTTGAGAGTATTAAACCAAATAATGTTCAATGTCTTAGTTTAGCACACCAACAACTTACCATCGTTCTGTATTTATGATTTAACCTATTGAGCTCTTCACTTAAGACTAACTGAAATGAATTTACACATTCCATACCCAGTGGAGTTAAGTTACCTTGAGTTGCTTCAATTATGAGAGAGGCTTTTCTCCTCCAATTTTGCTCTAATAATCGATCCTACACTCTAGTTACTATCTCATAGATAAATTTACCTGAACTCCCTTTCTGCTCTACTTAGTTATGAGTTTGAATCTTGAGTAAGGGAAGAGTGATTTCGATGATATGTGCGGATTAGCATTATTTTAAGCGAGTTATATCTCACAATAGATGATGTAAGTCACTACTATTTCCTCATGACACCACCTCTAACGCATAGTGTTCAATTGATCAATCAAATCTATGGTCTAGCTATAATATGGAAGAGGAATATGTATTATCTTACTAACTATATTTGTAGTACAATTACTCAAAAAACACTATCATGTACTCTTAGTATCTCATTAAATTATATTATCTGATACTAAATTTACTTGATCTAGTTTCTTGACAGTCTTACATCGACGGATATCAGTATTTCGAAAATCTCCGTTTAAGAAAAAGAAGAATAGAGTACATATAGTCACAAAATAGATATTTGTGAAGTATATATCAGTGCGTGTTTGGTTATACTAGATGGCTGATGATTCGAAAATGGTCGTTGTACAACTTATCAAATCGCAATGAATTTCTAATAAGACGCTTCTTATCTCACTTTGTGGATGTCTCAATTTTCCTTCTCAATTTTCCTATTTTTACTTGCAATTCTTTTATGGTGTCTATGTAGATCCTTGATAGATAGATTCTTCACTTCTTTCCTTAGATTGTTAATTTCATTTGGTTTCTCCATACAGCTTTGGCAAGCCCATGACATGTTTTTCTTTTAGCTTAACATTTTATATTGATTTTTATTAACATCAGCACAATTTGGTGTAGCATGAAACCATTCTGTACATTGCTCGCATTATATACTATCCGTTCTATGGCCTATTTATATAATGGTTACATTTACAGCTCTTACATTCTGTAGCTGGGGTATTCACAATTTAGTACTCTTTGCTTATTCGTCTATTTTTTAAATTTATTTTTGTATGTTTCAAACATGTATCGAAATGGCCATGCCCAGGTATTAACCACAAAAATGATTTTATGTATCATATCTTTGGGTCATAGTCTTCCTTTGACTTGTGCTTTGTATAGTTGCCTATTTCACAAACGATGTAAAATGCGATAAAATGAAGTTCGGGTCAGTTGGAATATAATTAAAATCCTATTGGGTTATTCATTACTTTGCAGGTGTATTAATTTTTTTTCTAGAAGTCTTTCATTTTTTTTTTTTTTATGTTTCATTACAATGTATTTAGAGTCTATGCTGTGAACTCTGTTATTTAGTTGTCATGGTTCTGCAGACATATTACGTAGTTCTTTCTTTTTACAGAATTACTTAATTATTTGAAATATATTTTAAAATAAAATAGTTAAAATGAATATCAAAGATGAAATGACTAAAGGAAAAAGAAATGACAAATATATCACCGGGTTATTTTTTTATCAGAAGGATTTTGGATCTTGTAGTATGCATATATATATATATAATATTATAATATATATATATTTAATTATATATATATTATATATATATATATATATATTATATATATATATTAGATATTTTTTATTATATATATATATATTTTTTTTTTATATATATATATATATATATATATATATATATATATATATATATATATATATATATATATTTATATATTATATATTATATTTTTTATATATATATACTGAGTAAAATATTTTGTTATATATTTTGATTTTATATTATTATAACTTAATATTATTATATTATATTATTATTATTATTATTATTATTATTATTATTATTATTATTATTATTATTATTATTTTTTATTCATTATTATCATTATTATTATTATTATTATACATAATGTAATAAGTTGTTATTTTATTTTTTATTTTATTATATATTTAACTAGTTAGCGTGCGTAGGACACCATAAATTATTTCAAGAATTTGAAAACGTTTGACCAACTTATTTTTAATATTTATTGTTTAAATTAAATAAAAATCTTTGAAACTATAGATTTGTCTTCCCCTTCTGGTTCTTTACTCTTTTCGTCTGCAATTTTGTAGTTTGGCCGCTATGAGAGAACAACAAACCCTTATCATCAAAATAAAATTTTATTAGTTTAATTCATATTTCCTGTAATTTTCATAATTCATATTTCCTGTAATTTTCATTTAGTTAATCCTCATTTTAATTTTAATTAAAAACTCCTATGACTTTTTAATCTTAATTTCAATATAAATTTTTTATATCAAAGCACAGGACCTTGAAATCCATTTTAGTTTTTAATCCAAGACTTGTAGCACAATATAGGCTCTACAAAATGTGTAGTTAACTACACTGAGTGCACAAGTTAAAAAACAAACTAACCAGAGAATGCTCACCTGGATGTATTCAGTCCTGCTTTTCTCTCATTAGATTCTCCCTGCAAAATCTTAACGATTCTGAATTCTTTTGTTTATCAAACTTTTATCAATATTGTCCTACTCCAGTTAAGAATGTCGAAAAAAGTCTTTTTAAATAAGTATGAGTTAAGATTCCATTTTTTTTCTCTTCTTTCTTGAAGAATGGGGAAGCATTTTTAGTATCTAATATACGGGATATTCAATGAAATGTCAAGTCTCCATTTCTGATGTTGTGCGACTCGACCCTCTTATTTTAAGAATAATAAACAGGGATGTTGGGTTTAACAGTAAGTATTAATTAGCTTATTTAGTTTGCAGATAGACATTAAAAATAGCTTTATCAGTAGTATTCCATGTTTAAATATACACGATACAGGGTACTGGTAAAACTTTAGTTCCATTTTTGACATTTCCAGAAATGAAGTTACTGTATTATGCTTCCTTTTTATTTTTTAAATATTTTTAACAAACTCTATTTATGGACTATTTTGTCTAATCTAAAGGACAGATTTTGGGTTTTTAATATTTGAACTTTGTAATCTAGATTTTTTTTATTAATTAAAATTGATATTTCATAAAGTCTCTTTTTCCTGACAAAGTATCATCTTCTGTGAAGAGCAGACAAATTCTTTGATGTAAGCAGCTCTATTGCTTTTATTCATGTTCATTCACATTGTTCATTGTTTCATTTGCATTGTGACTACAGTCATACAAGTTGAGAAGATTTGTCCTTAACCCAGGAAAATGAGAGAAAAATGAGACCTACACGGAGATTAGTCTGTACACTATAGAAAAAATGATTGAGAATCAACCGTATCTGCGCTCTTGCTCTGTGAGCCGCTCCGGGTGGTCAATGGTTTAGTGACAGATGGGAAAATTTGTGATTTAGATGAATCTAACTGCGACTAGAAGCCGCCAGGATTAGAAAAGATGATGATGATATCATTTTCAAATAAGTACATTAAACGGTTTATGTAACATAGTATTCCGCCGAGCCCGAAGCCGAGAATACAGGAAGTCCGGAAATTCCTGGATTGAATTTTTTTAATAATATCTCATTTTTCCTATCGTAAAGTGTGAAACATAAAATCTCAATCTACTTAAGACCTATAGATAATGAATGAATGCAACTCCATTATAGAAATAATTTAAATAAAGTAGTGGAGTAAATAATTTTTAATTCGGATTCCGGAGCCGATAATAAAGTCGGAGTCGTGATAGAATCGGAGCACGAGAGCCCGGAGCCGTGAGCCGGTATAAGCAACTGGGTATGATTTTAGTCAATATAGGAAATTATTTTTTATTAGGTTTGAAAAATAAATATGTAATGAGAAAGATCAGAAACTGAACAAATTTCCAACAATAGTACAGTAATTCCTTTATAACTTGTGAAATGCGGATGTATTCAGATGTCGTCGAGCGATTAAAGTCGGTAATAATCGATAGTGCCGTAGAGTATGAATTGTTTTTCGCAAAAGATCTTTTTTAGAGAGAAAATAAACCGTAATAACCCAGAAAGACGTTCATGGATAAATTAATTTCATAATTAGTGGTTGATGAGCATTCGCCACTGCTAGAACATTAAAATCTAAACGAGAGCCGAAGACTGGTAGAGCCGTGAGTCTAGGTATGTAATATTTTTTTTCAAGAGAGATATTTTTTTAGGTGAAAAATTATATTTTCAAAATTTACGAAATAATTTAATTTTAGATTAAATAGATGCAGATAATCAATTAATTCGTGAGATCGAAGTCACGGAGTTCAATGCTATAGTCGGAGCGGAAAGTTCGAAGTCGCAGTAACCGGGACTCGGTAGACCACTGAATAATAAGTGAAATTTTTATCGAAAAATATTTTTTTTGCGTGAAAATTTATCTTGCCAGAATAATAGTCTATAATTACCAAACTGATCTCCTGGATCAATACAGTCAGTAATGTATTCCAAGAATTCTAAAAGGTTTGTCTGACCTTTCTAAAACCATGCTGGGTCATACAATATCTTATCTTCCAAATATTTCTCTATATGAACTTTCAGTAACTTTCCCAAAACTTTTACAAATTGCAGATTTATTTGCAATATAAGGTAAAATACCGTACCGGCACGGGTTAAAAAATGTTTAATTTTAAAAGATAATAAATGATGAAAAGATGTTCGAATAGGGTATGCTATACTTTCTAAAATCTTATAAGAAATATAATTAAAAATAAAAGATAGTAAGAAGCCACATGGGAACACGAAAGTTCATGTGTGTCATAAATAATAAACCCTGCTTCAGACCTCGATCTGCATTTGTCGTTCGGATCACTAGCGGAATTATTTGAAATCTGATATGATATGACTTTCTATGAGTAGAATCGTTTTTATATAGGTGAAAATAATTGTTACGTTGTATGTATTGAATATGCTTTGGTATGGTGTTAGAATGATTTGCAGGAAGCCCCACTACAAAAGAGAAATTTTTATTGTTAATCCAGGCAACTTGCACGTCAGTTCGTTCCCACAGATTTGTAAAACGACGTGTCGTCAAATGCATGAGAAAATCACGTTTATCCTATGAGTTATAAAAATCAGTGTGAAGTTATGTTGTGTGTGAGCCTGGAACAGGTCTGCAGTTTATATTGTTACTATATGTTGGATGAAGTGAACGAGAGGATGCAGAGTGTAGTAGAAAGCTGAATCGCACGAGATGTCTGGTCGCAATTAAATGTGGTGATGTAGGGGACTAGTCTGAGTGTGATAGGTTTACCTGAGAGTATGTTTAACCTTTGTTATGTATTAGTAGTGGACTATGTTGGAATAGAAGTATATTACGTATACATATTGTTCCCGATGACATCGTAGGGACGGTCGGTGTGCCTGAGGATGACGAATATTAGAGAGTTGTGTGTGGTGAAGTGTGAATGAGAGAATAAATAAAGTAACTTTGAGATATTTGGTCTGTGTGCAAAGCGTGGTGGTAGTATTTGGTTAAGGGTGTTGTGGTGTGTAATGGAGGCATCGATCGGTGGAGCCGAGGAAAGTGGATTGAGTCTGTAAAGAATGCCTGGAGAGGAATGTGGATTTGGCAGGCAAGAAGAAAGCTGCATAATAGGATTGAATGGCGGAGTTTTGTGATGGGTATGGTTGTGGCCCCCTGGGCCAAGGATGACTAAACCTACATTGACGAAGATACAATAGTAAGGGGCGTTCTTCCGTGAGCTCTAAGGTGGCGATTTCTGCAGGAACGAGTTTCTCAACTACAAGGAAGAAGGGAGGTGTATTAATGGGCTTTCTTTTACGACTTGCGTATATTCCTTTACTTTTCTGTTTCCAGTGATGAAACACACCTTACCCCCTTGGGAGAGAAGTGGCTGATATTATATATATAAATATATATATATTATATTTTTATATATATATATTATATAATATATATATTAATTATTATTTATATAATATATAGAAGAAGGTATATTTATTCTGATGTTTGTTATTCTAAACTGTGAATAATCCATTCCTTTTATTATAATTTTATAAAGGCCCAAGTTTTTGGCAGGCCATTTAGTGAAGGATGGGCAAATGGCCTGGCAATGCCTTTATAATGCCGCCACTGGGCATATTGCCCACGTATGCACTATTCCTTTACACCACACAATCCCTTATTGCTTCATCCATTTTATATGCTTTCACAACTAACACGGCCCCTAAGCAGTGTCCATCGAAACATTGTCATAGACTATATCACTCATATTCTATCAAGATCTAGTTTCGACATACACTATACATTATCACAGGCACAAATACCTCTTGTAACCCTCAGCACACTCAAGGCTTATGTCCCATTACAATCCACACTAATTGCAAGCAACCTTCCTACCACTAACACTTTCCTATAACTCGTGCACATCATCCGCTCTATTTCATCCAAACTAGCTATTTCCTAAATATTTAAACTCGCATTGTTCGTTGGCTAACATCTAACTTAATTTCCACATGGACCTTCCTCACCACTCACTCGACTACCATAACTTACCTTATCTACCCATTTCTTGAGTCAAACCTCTTTTTGACAACACTTACAAACCGTCTACCCGATCTTCACTCTCTCAGATTCGCACGCAAACCAATCATCGGATATACATCAAGTGAGAGGCACTCTCCCTCTCTTCCTCTCCATCATTCTAGAAACAACTTCCCCTGGACCCATATTCTATCTTTCTACCCTATCCATATACCAAAGTCCATACCAAGGAGACTAACATCCCTGCTCCTCTGCTTTACTATAAACAATCACGTTCACCTCCATTTTAACTTTTGATACCAACACTTGTACAATTACTTTTATTCCATATCAGAAGCTGACTACACTCATATATCACTTACACCTGTAACAATGTTTCCCTATTAATCCTGTCAAAATCCTGTGCAACCATAAAACTTAATAAATCTTTTTCTTCTTTAGTTTCTTCTTTGTTTCATGTGAAGATTTGATCAACACTCCTCTACCACCTCTAAATGCGAAAGGTCAGTTGTGTCGTTGTATTTTTAATAAGTTTTTTTATAATTCTTTTTTAGGATTTTCCTTCTGAGTTTTTTTTGGTTAAAAATTTTTTATCTATATTGTTTTATCTTAATTAAAATGACATATACTCAAATTTCTCCCACGTGTTCAGAAATAATAGTTTCAGACAACTTCCAGAAATAAACCAAGGGTCTGTATCCGGCCCGATTTCAGTTTGGATAAAATGCGATATACATACAAAGCTGTAAAAGTAAGGTTTATGTAAACATAAATAATTGCCATATCCTTTTAGTTTCGTAATCTTAATGGTTGATTGGTTTTGGCGGATAAAAGGGAATTGGAAGGTAAATGAGTAAATTTTATTAAGTATGTTGCTTAATATGTAAAGTGCATTAGCACTTCAAAAATGATATTTTGTTAGAAAAAATATTATATTTAATATTTGTATTTAAATTTAAAAGTTAAACTACCATGACTATAACAACCTCACACAAAGGAGATAATACGTTCAAATTTTCGTACATATATTTTATTTTATTATTGAATGTTAGGCATATTTTTTTTATTACTCTGTTATTTTTTATATGTTTCATTTACTTTTCTTTTCCCGTACCGAGGAACTTATTACTGCATCAGTCATTTACCATACAAAAAGTATGTTTTTTTATCTAATTCATTTTCTTATTTTCCTCCCTCTCCGAGTATTCCCTTTTAATTTTGATTACACTGCACACAAATTCATTTTTCTCCAAAATTTTTAAAGTATTTTTATGACATAAGTTACCCTTTATTTTATCCCAAAATTCTTTATTTTTTTAAATCTTACCACGTTTCAAAATAATAATAATTATCACTAATACTGTACTATATTATACTTAAATTTTCAATTAACTTAATTTTTCTTTCAAGCGGGCACTCCTCGTTTTCCCATTTGACTCCTGCACCTGACTCTAAACATGCTCGCAACTCCGATGCTACTTGTTCTGTATTTTTGTTATGCAGCCCTGTTCTGCAATGTTTACTCGTTTTCCCCCCCCACTTTACCATAGGGTCCTTGTTTTACGTTTACCCACCTTCCCCCACCCTTGCTTTTACAATGGTCAATATAGCTTACCGATGTTCTTATTCACCCACATTATTTATCTATCTCTTTCCAGTTTTTCTATTCCCTTTCAGTAGTAAATCTCCTCCTTTTGTACGCCTACACCCTAATTCTCAGCGCCAAATTTTAAAACCCCCCATTAACTCATATTGCAAATATAGTATTTTTTACCTATGATTTTTCTGTTTTTTTACATTTTTCTTCTTTTTTATTATCGTTCTGCTTCCCCTCTTCCCAGCTTTTACTTTGACTAAATTTTACCTGGGGGTTCCTTAAATCTCTGGATTTTTGCCCTTTCCCACCAACCCATCTTCCAAATTAACCCTTTCGTGCCCCCTTTCTCCCTGCACTGTTCTTCACCATCCTCCTCGTCTCGATGAACTCTTCACCATCACCCATTCATCATTCTTTTCTGCAATCCGTCCACTATTTCTTAAATACGCTCAACGTTCCGGATCCTTACCTGTCAAATATCGGGTACTCTTCTTGTCTCTCACTCCTCGACTATCCCTCCCATCAACTTTGTTACACACACTTCCATTCATTCCGTCACCCTTCTCTCTCTGATTCATTTCCTCAGCCCTTCGCCTTGCCTGCAGATTTCCCATTCTTCACCTTTCTCCAGTTCCCTTCTTACTCTTTACTAATTCTCTCAATCCCATCCTCTTTTTTCTTGCGCTCTCACCCCCATTTCTAATCACCTTTCATTTAACGCCTTCGTTATGCAGACTCTTTGCCTGCCTCACCTTCTCGTGCTCCTCCCTTTCCTTCTTCTCTGCTAACCACCAAATTTTTATTTTCTTTATCCTTTTGTTCTTCATTTTATTCTTATTATTATTTTTATATATTTATTATTATTTTGATATTGTTGGTTGTTGTGTATGTTGTTGTTGTTTCCAATCACCTTTTCATTTCACTTCTCTTTCAACAGCACGCCAATAACTTTTCTCACCTATATATGTTCAAAAGATGGGCTTGCAATAACATGCCGATCGGTCTTAAGGCGATAATTTGGAGCCCGAATCCAAATCTTGACCAAATATCTCAATGAAAGAAGTCTCGGTCAGAAATGGCTTCAAACTTGTTTTATTTGTGTTTCTTTAAATTTGAATGGATTCTCTTTTATGAACTTTATCTTTTATCCATTCTTATTTTCCTTCACGCAATGAGCAATCAATTGTGTGCCTTTTGGTTGGTTATCCAAGTTACCAAGAGGTCGCCCACTTATTGGAGCCGTTAACTCACCTCGTCTCTTTGCATTCGCTCCCCTTTTCTGTGTCAGAGCAGCCTTTTGTGAATCAGCCATGGCGGCACTCTGCCGCATTCTCCTCACTTTGTTTTTGCAGGTGCCGTTTATTTAATTTTAACTCTTATTTTTCGTCACATGCCAACGGATTCTCTATAGTTCAACCAATCTTCACTGACTTGCACATCCTTCTGTTTCAACTTTACCTCCATTGTTGGCACTGTGGTTACGGACCCTGTGTGATTTTAAGACTCAAGTCTGGCTTTATAATCTCATCTAGCTCCATATTTATCAGTCTTTACGAACCTTCAACTTCAACTTTGTTACCATAACTCCATACCAGGTTCCCGGTATATATAATTGAAGTGGAACGTGCGTCCGACTCTTCTCATTAAGATACGCTCTGCCGCATCTTCACCACACTATCGATCTTCGGCATGCACAATACCCTAAATTACGAATAATTCTTACACGAATCTTTTAAATGGCTCTTTGTTCCTTTCAAATTGCAATGAACCGAATTTCTCAGGTTCCTCCCCCTTTCCCAATCCAATTTCGGCGATTCCGCCCAAGACCATCTTTAATTCACTATTCTCAGCAGTTTACCTTACGCTTCTCCTTTTTACCCTTTCGCGCTTCATTCAGAACGCTTCCTATTGCCTTTTCAGTTCCATTCATCCTTCTGCCAACCTGTCGTTGCGCTATTTTGTTTCTGTTATGGGAATTTTAGTCTTCCTTTTCCTTTCTAACTTACATTACATCTTTCTTTTGAGCCCTCATCATTGCTTTTAGCCACTTCCCCGGCTAATTTAATTTACCGCTGCCTCAACCTCGTTCCTTTCCACATTCCCGTGAGTTCATTATGGCTTTTATCCCATTATCAACATTCATGGTCTCGGCAACTATCTTTGATCTCTTTCGTCCCTTCAAACTATTGCACAACTATTCTTACATCTTTACGATCTCAGAGACAAACCCTTTCCTTGAATTTCCTTGTAAAATGAAAGATAATGGGTCTTATTGTAATTTGATCTTCTTACTTTAATTGCTCGGCTATCATTCGTTCGTCTTATAACTGATTTCATCACCTACTTCCCCATCGTTTCAACCAACCCCCATTCACTCTCCTCTTCACTTCGTACCCTCTCTACTTAACCCACTCTTCTATAAAATTTGAGCTCTAGGGTTCCAGGAAGATCTTTCTTCCAACACCACCACCTCTTTCCTCCCTCCACTCCCATCCCTCCCTTTTTGCTATATCACTTTTTTATTTCCTTTCCCCTCATTTAGATTCCTTGCCAATCTCTGCCCTCCTTTCCCCCCCTCCCACCCCTTTTCTGGCTTATCCCGCCACGTTGCAACTCTCTCTACCTCATCCTCAGATGGACCTCTGTTCCCAACACTACCTGACCTTTCCCCGCTTCCTTTCCATTACTGCTGGTCTAGTATTCGCCCACCCAATCCATCACCTCCGTTGCGCCATAATGTCACCTCTTCAAGCATCGCAACCCCTCTTTTCCCTGCTCAATTCCTCTCCCTCTCCCTCCAAGCACCCGCAACTTTCCCCCACACCTTCTCTTCCCATTTTTCCTATTCATCTTCTTTCTCACAGGCGAGCAAACTCCCATTCCGCCTTCCACCGTCATGAAAATCAAGTGAGCTTTATTGCTGTGCAACAGCGTGAATAATCACCGTTGCCACTAGCTTGTTCCCCCTCTTCGTTGCTATTATTCCCGAAAAGCAGGAAAGAGGTCGAGTTTGTTGTATTGTTTTAACGAATACTTTGGGCAGAATCCTGTCTTGGACATGTGTTTGTGTCGATCCTCGGCGCGTTCGGCCCCCGTTGGAGGCCGCTTGCTATCCTGCTGTTTCCGCCTCACCATTTCTCATTTACGCGCCACTCCGAGTCGTTTGCCCCTCCATGACGCTGGCTCTCTCGGTGCCCATTCTTCAACCTTCCTGTCGGCCCAGGATAATCAATTCCGCGCGAGTCTTTCTCTTAACGTATTCAAATAGTCTACCCATCATCCTAACCCACTGGTGTTCTGAGTTTTCATTTACCAGGATTAGTCGAAGATTTTCACTTTTATTGTACGCAATTGTACAATTTAAATTAGCCTCGTGGCCTCCTTTTGGTTGCGCCATTTCAATGTGTCTGCAACCCGTAAACCAAGGTTCCCCCCTCTCTTTTTACGTCTAGTTTTCCGTCAAGGGGGCGTTTTCATCTTCTCAATACCCCTGCCATTTTTCTCTCTTATTTTAATTCATGAATCTTTTTTTCTTATTTTCTTCTTTTCGTTCTTTTTATATTCCTTTCTGAATCCATTGTTGCTCTTTGCTACTTGACAGACTTTGACATAACTGACCAAAACTTTCCGGTTTCCTTCTAACCTCCTCCCAACTCTACCTCCCTTTCCGGTTTTATTACCATTATTTCACGGGTTGATTATCATCCTTTTGGTTGATATTCTCCCGCATTCTTTTTCTTTTGTTGTCCTGGTTTTCTCACTGCTTTCTTATTTATTATTCTTTTTTATCTTATTATTATCATCTTATATTTTTTTATTTTATTAGTCGGGGAATAGCTTAATTCAACTTCGTTCGTTTCCATTTCTACATTTTCTTTTTCTTACACCTCTTGCACATAACCAAATTTTTCGTTTTTGCTTTGTTAATTTTTGTTCGGCCTGCTCCTAAGTTTTGATGCACCTGGAGCCAGCGCTGCAGCTCAGCGGGCCAGCCCCTTAGCCCGCCACGCAACTCACTCGTCGGGGAGCCCAGCTGACGCCACCCTTTCCACTATGACAATGAGTCTGCCTTCTCACGTTACGTCCGGCCCGTCCATTGTGTTGACTCTCACATTCACCAAACTCTGCAGCTCCTCCCACCTCCCGCACCCTCCCCTTTTTTAACCAAGCACCCCCACTCCCGGTTCCGAAGCCCAACCTAGAGGGTGTGTATTCTTTCACTGTCAGCGCGGCCAGCAGCCCACCCATGGAGCGCTTTTTCCCCGTTCTCCCCCTGCAGTTGCGCACCTGGGACATCGCTTGTTTAGGTGAGTGCTACCACTGCTAATCGGGGTTTATATCCTTGCAATCCCACTACCTTGTATTCCATACCAATCGATTACCACATCCTTATCCTCTCATTCATACCCACCTCATTATTCCCTTACTCAGCACTTAACCCTCTTGCACCTATTATACTTACCTCAATCTTCGGCCTTGGGTTTATACCCCTGCCGTGCTTGACCTTCCCAAGGTTTGAGCCAGGTCCATCTTTTTCTTTCTCTCGATGCCTTGGGTACAAGGTGACTCTCGTTTCCCCCTCCCGTGGCGTATCCAATCCTATATCCACAAGTGCCTGAGGCCCGCCATTCTTAACTCCACCTACAACAACACCTTACAGCCCGTATCCGCATCACGAACCTCCTTTTACTAATCTTCGCTAACCCTCCTTTTTCTCCCCCCTAATCTTTTTATTTAATATACTTTACATCGCCTATGATATACTTTACCTCGTTCAACCCTTACGAATCTTGTTCACTTCCTCTCCCACTTTCTTCCGTTCATTAAATTGTTTATCATTCTTCCACTTCCACCTACGTATCGTATTTGCTTCTTTCCTTCTACGTCGGTCCTTCTTCCTTATTTTACTCCTAAACGCACAATTTCTGTACGATACTGTCCTTTTGTTCCCTCAAATGATGTACCGCTTCAGCCTCTGCTTCACTTGGTTTGGTCCTCTTTAACGGTGCTCTCGAATCTCAATTTATATTCCCATTTTTACTGGTATCTCACTATCTTGGCGAACGATGATGATTCTCATTATTGCGATGCTATCCATTTTATCCTCCAGTATCGTTTTTTGTGCTTGATTTTTACTCATCTTTGGTCGCAAAAACCTCTCTCCTTTTGTTCTTTATCTCAAGTCTTTCTTGCTTTGTGTTTTCGCTCTCTTGACTTTGCTCCTCTTGCTGATTCCCCTTTTCTTCTTCCATCACTATACCCTGCTACTCTGCTGTTCCACGAGCTGATCACTTCATTACTTTATGATCTGTGACCTCTTATGTCTCTTTTTTCCTGCCACAGCATATCTCTTATAGTTTGTATTCTTATCGACTCTCCAGACTCATTCCGCTCGGCGCGGACCTAATATTTTCTCACCTGCTTCCATTCGTTTTACTCATCCTCTTTTATTCTTTCACTTATGCATTTTTTTCTGCTGTTTTTGTGTTGCAATGTCACTGCTGTCTCTGTTTCATATTACTTGTCAACATCTGTCAGTTTTTCTTTTTCCCCTTTTGTCAACTTTACTCCAAGAAGCTCATCTGTGTTTATCATTTGCATTCTTTTTCTGTTTTTTATTATTTCTTTCAACTCCGATTCTATTCGTTGTTCTTTTATTTTCCTGCCACAAGTGGTAGTGCTTATAATTCCGAACTTTGACCCTCGCGTTTTCTGAATTTGGTATTTTTCTTCATTTCCTTCCTCCCCATCAGGCTTTGCGATTATTCCAGCTGCGTTCCTACCTCCCTTGCCTCTGCTTTAAGAGTGTCTCCGCCAAACTATCTTTGCACCTTTGCTTATCCACTTCAAGGACTGCTGTTGTTGCCTTCCCTGTTCCTTTTAGTCTCCCTTTAAGCTTGTCCATTTCCTACGTTATTAAAAGAGGCATCTGAATATATTTCCTCTTTGTTTTCCTTCGGGGTAGGACTCTCTTTGGTTTTCCTTTCTCTTTTCTTTAAACTCTTTATATTCTTTTTCTCCTTGTTGTTGCCGTTTTCAACTTCTTTTCCTTCCTTGTCGCTCTCTGTCTCGTTCATTATTCAAAACGAAATTCAAGTGACAAATGTTCGGATTTGGTTTTTTCTTAAATTTTATCTTCTTTCAACCTACTTTTTTTTTTTTCTGTACTTTCACTATTCTTCGTAAGCATTTGCTCTAGGCTAATTTCCTTTTCGTTGATCCCCGTTCCCCCCTGTCCCCACAATTTCCTTTCCCAACTCTTTTCCTATTTCCCCATCGTCATTGCATTTTAGAAAATTTGCTTTTCTTCACTCCTATCCTCCCTCACTAATCGTCACATGTAGCCCTGCGGTGTGAATTCTGCTGTTTTCTCCAGTACTCTAGTTGGTTCACTTACTTCTTTTTCCTCGGCTTTTCTATATGTCCTCTCTGGTACCTACTTTCGCTGCGTAACATAAATTTCCATCCTTCGCAAGTCTTCCTTACTTCCTTGATAGTCCAGTTTTTGCTTCACCTTCAGGTCGGTTATTTAAATCACAACCTTTCTTCTACTGGGATTCATTGCTAGAATGAGCCAGATTTAACATCTCTATGCTTTTGCCATTCATCCATATCCACGTTTTTTCGTATGAATCGCGACAGTCCATTATCTAGATCTAGGTTGGTAACCATTTCTAGTTCAAAGTTCCAAAGTTCCAGTAGTCTTGAAAGGCATCACCTCGACAAGCACCGTCGGGCTTTTGCATACTTCTTACTTCCGATTTTCTCTAATACATCACATTGTTATGATCCAATTTCAGTTCGTCCTTGCTTTTTGTTCCTGCTTGTCCGTCTGTACTAAAAATATATATAACTTATTTTGCTTCTGTCTCTTTCTTTTCTTCCCCAAATTTTCTCCCTCTGTGTTTCTCTTGGACTTTTCTACCCTTCTCCCTTCTCATTTCCAATTGCTCTCAATCGTTCTTTGTAAGCTTATGCCATTTTGGGCTGTTGTTTCTGCATCTCCTGGTTATTTTCCTCTTCTTTTTCTTTGTTTCTTTGTACTTAAACAGGTCCCCAATTCCCTTCGTTTTTCCTATCGTTCGTTCTGGCCTGTCTTTTTGTCTGGTCGTTCTCTCTTTCCCTTTCCCTTTCGTTGTGTGCCTTCTTCTTGTTCCTCGCGCCACTCCCCTCTTCGTCTTCGCCTTCTCCCTTTTCGTCGTCACCTTCTCCCTTTTCCTCGCCGCCAGTCTCCCTGTTCTCTTTACCTTCTCCCTTCTTTCGTCTTCCTGTTTGTTTTTTTTTTTTTTCTTCTTTTTCTACCTTTTGCGAGTTATTATTCTAGCCCTATATATCGCGCTATCTCCCCTCCCGACACAGTATTAGTTGCCACCATGTTATACCTATTCCCTGTAGCTTGTCATTCAACCCACCGACTCTCGGACCGAACACTCAATCCCACATTTTTAACATGATTTCTTAACTTACTCCACCACACATCTGCATAATTTTTCGCTTACTTCCAAACAATTGATGTATCTCTCATATGCCAATTGGCCAGGACTTATGCTTCACTACAATCAATAATCAGCCTTCTAGTGTCTTGAGCACTCTTGGCTTTCTTCAATGCGTTGGAGATTCTCAGATCAGATTGTATGCGTAAGACTTTTCATACCCATATAATTTAGTTCTTTCCTCCGTTATTCTGCTTGGGCTGAATTAAATAACTTGTTTATTTCCACACTCTCATGCATATACGAGTTCTCCATCTATTCAATTACACTAAAACCATTCCTCCAAGATTGTCTACATCCGTAGCTCCTACACCTATCCCGATTTAAGTAGCTCAATATCTCGCCATTTCTCCTCAAATCTTTCATATTAACCCCCTCTTTTCCACTGGTTCCTTACTCCGGGACTTTTGTGGGTTTCCATAATGGTGTTCCCTTTCAGTTAGGTTTATTCATCGTTTGGAATTCCCTCCATTTTTGCTCGAATTTTCCTAGTGTTCCGGTACCCAGCCTCCTTTCATCATGATGTCCCTGTCGCTGGCTTTTTCTCTTATCCTGCGTGACTGCCCTAGTTCGTTCTGATCCATCTTTAGCTCTTCTCATTTATTCTCATTTTCCTAAAATCCAGCGCCACCCTCACTTCACTGTTTTGCCTCGGATTAGCCTCTCGCCTAAGCTGGTGTTCTTTGTCTATTTTATGCTGTCTCCACTTCGCCACTATTTCTATTATTTTCTCTTCCCAGGTCTTGTTACATTTTGATTTTCAATTTTCTTTCTGATCCTGCACATCCTATTAGTTTTGCCCCTACTGCCTGTCCGAATTGTCCACTGCCACTTTTTGTCTTTCTTTTTCCATTCTTTCTTGGTTGGTCACCCTTCCCAATGCTCTCTCAGCCCATCTGTGTGACGGTTCGTTTCGTTCAAATCATCATCTTCCGTGTTTTATCTTCTTCATTACAATTATGCTTGCCTCTGACAGCCGTTTATGCAATTTAATACTTTTTCAAGTCTGCTTAATCTCATTTCTCTCACGTTCTTTCCCTAACAGGATCCGTTTCCTCCTTTTGTTGTTTTCTCTTTATTTGTTTGCCCTTAACTTTTGTTTGGCTTCTCTCCATCTTCTTAATCCTAATTCCATACTGCTTTCCCCCTGACCCAGTGGCTCTTTCTTGCTTCTATTCCTTCTCCTTTGTTCTTTCGTCATCTCCTTCTCTTCTTCCTGCCTGCCCTAGTTCTACTGTCTTCCGGGGAGTTCTATTCGCCGGCTCTTCATTTGGTTTCCTCTTCAAATTCTTGTTACTTCTCTTGTTCCTTTCAGTCATCTATCTCTCTTCTCTCTGAATTCATTCTTGCGTTGATGTTTGTTTCTTTTCCCTTATATTTTCCTTCTTTGGCCCTCTGCTTGACCACTGTCATTGCTTGCCCTATCCATAATTCTCGTTTCATGGCCCTTTCTTTGACCCGTGTTTCGCTCTGGCCTTTCACCTTTAGTCACAGTTCGTATTTTCATGTTAGGTTTTCTTGTTCCCTTTCATCCCACAGAATCTTTTTTTTTTCTTCTTTTTCTTTGTCCTGACCCTGAGTGTGAGTCCCTTTTCCACTGCATTTCCTACCTCTCTTTGCAGTCAATTTGCCTTCCTTTTGCCTTGTCCCCGCTCCTTCCTCATTTCCTGTGAATTTACCCTCCGCCTTTCTAAACTTCCTGGCTATTTTTCCTCCGCTAGTACAGTGGTGCCCACCAGTAGGCTTCGCAGGGCACATGTGCTCGGGTACCGTTCTCTTGTTGCTCGCGATACCCGTATTCGTTTAAAGCCTGTTCTTACCACTTACAAGTTTTCGCACTTTTATCTCATTCTACTTAATATATTTCTTCTATTAATTATAATTAATGTCTATTTATTTATTTATTATTACAGACGTCAACTATTCATTCTATTAATATATTCTCTATATAATATATTAATTAATCATCTTATACTCTAATATTATTTATTAATCTTCTCTTTATATCATATTTTATATATATATATCTTCTTCTATCCTCACATTATTTAATAACATATCATTTATAATCAATCTATCTTATATTTTTTATATATATATCTCCTACTTATTCTTATATTCTGTAATATTTATACATTATAATTCAGCTCTATTTTATAATCCTATCTCTATATCAATCGTACATAATATATCTATGATTAATTTATCTATCTATAATTATCAAACATATAATTCTACATTCATATGTATAAGATGTCTCATCTATTCCACCTTATCATAATCTATATTCAGTCTGCTCTATTTCCTTTGCTTAAGGGACATACTGCGCAGACCGGTATCGTAACCGCTTGCGCTCTCGTCAGGTCTGACAGGGTCTGCCCGCTCGCTAGTTCTAAGCTCTTCCTTTGGACTTTCTCTTGCAGTTTTGCCACCTCTTGTCTACGGTTTTTCATCGTGTTCCCTTCTTTCTTGATTCCTTGTGTGGTCCTCGGGTTCTATTGTTCTCCATTTTCTACTTTTCATCTTAATGGTTTATCAGTGGTTCTTAGTCTGTAACACTCTTCATGTGGCTGAAGTCAACTCTCCTTCCTCCACTCATTTCCACACTGTTGCTCCCTCGTTTGTGTATCCAACGCGTTGCTCTCGTCTCCCGTTCCTTGATTCCATATCTTGCTGCTGTGAGGTGGGCATTCTCAATGCAGCTACGCTTATTGTGCATTCACTCTTTACCACAACTCTGCTATCTCCTCCTCTCCCTTTTACCCCTCCCGTTTCGTATTCCCTTCGGCCGTCTTTCACGTCTCCCCTCGTCCCCACTCCAATCTCTCTTGGCCTTAGCCACACAAATAGTGAATTGTCTTGGAGACTCCCTATCAATCAGGTTGCTACTGTCTCTGCACTGGGAAATTTGTTTAGCCTTGCGTGAAATTGTTCTACTGTCCGTTAACTCCCGGTTAGTATCGGTCTTCTCGGCCCTAGTATGGAACTAACTTTTCAACATTTGGAGTGGCTCGTTCCCCACCTTCTTGGATAGTGTTGCGCGTACGCTCACGGACTACATCACGAACTGTGTTACTTTTCTTCCCTTGCCCTTTTCTCTGCAGGCAAGGTGATCTTTGCTTCCCAATCTTTTCTTACGTTTTCCCCGGCCGGTGCTCGAGACCAATTGAACTCTCAACTTACCTAACCCTGCGTGCTCGTACCGCGTTTGCGCTTCCTCTCAATGGATCTTCTGTGACTCTTTGAGAAACTCCGGAGTTCTCGTATGTGGCTGCCTTCCTCTTTCCGACCCCCTCTGTTTTGTTGACCAAGTTCTTCCTCCTGTTTCATGCCAGTATTCACATTCCTCTTTAAGTCTCCGGGTCTGCGCCCACTGGGGAGTGCGTTCTTCGCAAAGGCCTGGATGTGCTTCTACCTTTCTTTTTGTTTTTTCTTTCTTCTATTATTCTGTTTTTTTGCTGTGCCCCTCCTTTGGACCCAGTGCCTGCCAGTGAATGTGACATCGTCTCATCCCTTTTTCTTATATTTCTACTGTAACGTAACTACTATATACTGTTATATTAATACTTATATTTTTATCTTAATCATTACTCCTACTTAATTACTTCTTAAATGCTCTATCTATCAAATAAACTTCCTCGCATTAACTAAGTCGTAACCTCAATGTGTTGGCTCGCGTCCCGTTTAACTTCTTTCAAATTTTGTCGCGTAAGCACTCACAGGTGTGAGCCCCTGCCGTCGTTAATACATCTTTCAAATGGTTTCGTCTTTCCTTCTCTTCGAATTCTCAATGTTTCCTGGTTTTCTCCCATTTCTCCCTTTAACTGTCTTTTGAATCTACCGGTTCATCCACGGGTCTATGTAAATAATCCATGCTTACTCTTTTTTTCCTTTTTTTAGCTTTTTCTCTTATGCTCACTCCTATCCATCTTCCATGGGCTGTTCACCTGTCAAGTTGCCTCGCCGTCTGTGTCACCGGGTTTTTACCTTTTCCTCCCCCCAATCTCCTAGTTCTTATCACTCTCTGTAATTATTCTCATTTCTCTGAGGTAGGATCTTTCTTTAATTAGAATATCATCTTCATTTACTTTCATTCTCTTCCCTGCATTCTGCAGGCCATCCGCAAGAGTTGCGCAAACCTGAAAATTCAAATATGTGTTAACTCCTAACAGGTGAATAATCAGAATTGAATTTCTCTTCAACTTTTTCTTACTGGTCATGCTCTATAATACTAATGCAGCATGCTAACTGACCGAAATGACTGCATTTCCTCCCTTCTCCGATTTTCCATTTTTCTCTCCTCTAGTCTTTTTTTGCTGCTATCTCTTTCTAACATCTTCTGGTTGGCGCACCTATGCTCCTTTAGTTCACTTTTCCTTCTTTCACAAGTTTTCTTGATTTGCGTCGTTTCGCTCTCTTGAACCTATTGACACTCCTCTAATGTGCTTTATACCCTTCTCAGAGTGTAACTTGCAAAACCAACCCACAAATGAATCACGGCTCACAAGGCCTTTCCACTGAGGCCTGCGACCTTACCTTATTTGACTTGGTCTCCTATTCTACAATAATTGTTTATCTGAAACAATCTAAATTAAAATAGCTTAAAGTTCTTTCCAGACTTTCCGGAATCTCTAAACCGCTACGAGAGGGTAACATGCATTCTTTTCTCACCATAACAGCATCCCATACAATTATCAACCGCCTCACTTGTAAAGCAATCTTGCTTCCTTCTTGCACCCTCGAACCTTCCCAAGCAATCCCGTGTTCGGGGAGAGTCTGGACACTGGAGGGGCAATTCTTTGTAACGGGGATCCCGGACGCGAAGTTTTTTTTACGAGTTCTTGGTCGACCACGCGAAGGTCAACAAATGCCAAAGCACCCACGAAATATTCCCCTACTATCAAATCTTCCCAACTACTCGAACCACTACACGACAACAGGGGAACTCGCCGAAGTTCTCTCGTGCAGTAATCTGCTTTCAATTTGCGCGCAGGCTGCTCCCAACCACTAAGAAGTTAGACTCTCTTTTACCAGGAGGTAATTTAAGGGAACTCGAACCAGCAGCCTCGTCAACAATACCCCGGTCCCCGAAACCGTGGTAAACAATTCACTCACGAATTATTAACCCAAATTGGACCTAAAAGGCAGACACATCAAAGGGGAAATACTCTCAACGTTTCACTGCAACACACACGAAATGACTACTACTACACTGCGGCAATGGTGCAGTTCTTCCGGATTGTAAACCTAATACTAATAACAAGACAGAAATCTTCTGTCCATGCATCGCGTTCGTCTACGTCAACGGATTTTCAGGTCCCCCTGAAATCCAAAGACGGGCTCGTACTAAACTCTAAGACACAGGTTCAAACTGCAACACCGCACCCCTTTTTGGTGAGTTCGAAAGACCGACCAACAATCACCAGCTGATCCAACCAAATAACCAATGCACTTGGCTGAAGGCCCTTCAATTATAAGTGTTTCTTTGCCAAGGGTACGCCCAAGGAAGCAATATAATTTGAAATGGGTAGAAAATTGGAGTTGCTGCGACGATCTAACTAAGCTTCTGGACTTTGCTTTCCCGATAGCCTTGTACTATCTCTCAAGGCGTTCGCTGCCGAATGGCGTCCCAATTCCCGGCAAGCATCGCCCCTGCGATCTGTCCAACAACTTATTCTATTCCTGGCAATTCAGTAAGGTGCTCTTCCTAACCTGCTCGTTCCCATAACAATACCCTTAACGCCAACATGCATGATCGATTAGTATGCTCCAAGCTGCCATTCACTCACAGATCAGCCGGTCGTCGTGGCCTTATTCGGAATGACTTCGCATTATACACCGAAGATCCTCTGATTAACCTTCCGTACAAACTCTGGACCCCGCTACACAACACAGCCTCCGTCCACCAATGCTTTCTTGTTTCGTCAACCAATAATCCTTACTGTCACATAACCGTCTGTTACACAACATTTGATAAAATTGCTACCACCTGAATCTCAACAATCCTTCTCGTTTATACACCAAGTTGACTTGTTGAAATGACATTGCTGCGTCCTAACAAAAGAGCCCCCTTCCGGATCATCATCACCCTCCACCCTCCCTGCAACTCCTTTCTTCGCTTTGCGAATGTCAAAACGCAAATGTCTGCCACCGATTTCGCCGCACCGGTTTTCCGTAAACCTGCCAATGGATCGCCAACATCAAGACTCATAACTTTTCCAACTATTCTATCCCGTTCAACTGTCACCCCACTGCTCTGCATCACTCGTCTTTCGGTAAATGTAATCCCAACCCACCAATGGATACAAGTACGCCATCCATCATAAATGCTTGCCAAGAAATCCCTATATCACCGGCTTCATTCCCTTTTTATGCCTTTACCCTGCCACAATAACCCCTTGCGGCCTCACCTTCCTCTACCAACGACCCAATTGTATACACTCCACCTCACTCATCTCTCTCACGTCCTCACATCATCCCCTCTCGATTCTCTTAACTTTGTCTTCACGCATAATTTCAACTCCGTTCCGCTCATTTCTTCCCTCTTTTTTCCTTTTAAACCGAACTTAACTTCTCTCATCCTTTCATAATTGCAAATCGAAAGGGCTTACTGTTTCTCCCCTCACCCCAATTCAATTCTGTATTAGTTGAAATTGTTGAGAAACCTAATCTGAATGCTAACAGTTCAATTATAACTTAATCCTCTCCTCGCCCGTCCTCTAATCACATATCCTCTCTTGACCACTCATCTCCCCTCCCAATCTATCCTCTCTCGTTCTCTTCTCTCTTTTACGACCTCTTCTCTCTTTCTCGTCCTCTCCTCTTCTCTCGCCCTCTACTCTTCTCTCCTCTCTCCGTCATCTCCTTCTATTTTCCTCTAATTCAGACGAAACATTCACAAAATCTGATTTTCATTCCCTAAGCTTCTATTGTATTTATTTACATGGATGCACCATTTATGATGTATACGGAAAATTGCACACAAATATACATACTAGGATAGGTCGATAAACAAATATATATATATATACCGATAGTGAGTATATAACATATTTTTTTAATTATGTTTTAAATTTTTTTATATTATTACATATACATATATATATATATATACGTATATATATATATATAATATATATATATTATATATATATTTCTATAATATAATATATATATATATATAATTATAATATATATAATAATAAATATATATATAATTATTATATAAATAATATATAATCATATATATATATATATATGGTGATAATTGGTTTAAAAAACTACAATCATATGGCTCACAAACTACAAAGAGACAGGGGAAAAGGGAATACTTGTCGTAATGCTCATAACATTTAGTGCGGAAAATGTAAAAAAAAAAAAAAAAAAAAAAAAAAAAAAAAAAAAAATAATAAAAAAAAAAACTATATACTATTATATTATATATATATATATATATATATAATATATATATATATATATATATATATATAATATACATAGATATATATTAATATATTAATATATATTAATATATATCAAAAACTTACAATAGCTTACAGCGGGAAAAGGAATTACATTTTGGAACCTGGTAAAAATGTACATAGGAAAATGATAAAAAAAAAAAAAAAAAATTTTGTTATAATTATAGTAATTATGAATAGTATAGGCCTATTAGGAGACCTTTTATTCAGTCCATCGCAAAATTACTCTCCGAACATCATAAAATTTGCTTATTTTAGTGTTTGACTAAATGATACTTCAAAGGTTATACCGCACCGATGGCCAGGATCGGAGGTCTCCGGCCTTTCGGAGAACTACCGGACAAGGTGAGGACTAATTCCCCCCTTCCGGGAGGGTCTCCGGAACCCCCACTCTTTGGTATTTGGGTGTCCGCGGGGTTCCGCCTCCCCTACGGGGTATTGAAAACGTCCCCCTGTGTTCCCCATCGGCTCGAGCCCCTACATTGCTTTATACTTTTACAAATAATATATATATTACCATGTCCCCTGATCCTAAAAAAAAAAAAGCCAAATATTTATTTATTATTTATTTATTTTTTACATTTTTCCTAACTAAATTTTACACTAAAGGGATTCCAAAAAACTGCCATTCCTTTTTCGCTGTTAGCTATTGTAGTTTTATTGAGGATATGTTTTTTTTTTTTTTTTTTTTTTTTTTTTTTTTTTTTTTTTACATTTCCCACAACAATGATTACCAGGAATCTTCAACAGATGTAAGTAGTAGGGACAGACATATGGAGCACGAAAAGTGGACCGCGAACCTTTTGACTTTTCGCCCGCGGACCTTTCTTTGAGCTCGAATTTTTACCTGACCTTGCACTTTTTTGGCCTTACCTTTTTTGGGCCTTTACCTTTTGGGACTATTACCTTTTTTTTCCGACCAAACCTTCCGTTTCATGGAGTCCAATTTTGCCCACGGAGTTTCTGACCCTAATTTTTTGGAACCCTAATTTTTGGGAGCAACCCTAATTTTTTGGAACCCTAATTTTTGAGAACCCCTTAATCTTTTGAGCAACCATTTTTGTGAACCCCTAATTTTTCTTGAGAACCCTAATTTTTTCGGCAACCCTAATTTTTGGCAACCCTTCGAAGGAAGAGTTGCGCACAAACGGTTGACAGTCAGCAACCGTATTTGGTACGTATTAGCCCGCCTATTTTCGCGCCCCACCTATTTGATTTCGACCTGGGTCAATTTTTGCCCACGTTAATTTTTGATCTTCCTTAGGGGCTTAGCCCGTTTTGATGTCTTAACCTTGTGACCATGATATTTTCGCCTTTGACCTTGCCATACCATGGGTCATTATTTTGCCCACGGTAATGTTTGGCTACCCTTTGGCTTCCAATGGGTCAATTTTTGGCCACCACCCCGGTAATTTTTGCGCTACCCTTTGGTCTTCTATGGGTCAATTTTGGCCCACGGTAATTTTTGGGTACCCTTTGGTCTTCCGTGGGTCAATTATTGGCGCCACGGGATAATTTTTTGGGGCTACCTCTTTGGTTTCCATGGGTCACTTTATTGGCCCACCCTATTTTCGACAACCCTTTGGGTCTTCCAATGGGGTCAATTTTGGCCCACGCAAATTTTTTGGCCACTCCGTGTCCCACCCATCACATATTTCGTTCCTAACCTTGATATTTCGGTCTTGGCTCTCACACACACACACAAAGACACCTACACACACACACACCCACACACACACACCACACACACAACACACACACACCACACCCACACTGTACAGCTCAAACACGCACAGGTACATCTTACAGCTTACACTCACACGCTCGAAGCTTCAATTTTGTTGCCGCATCTTGGAGGCTTCATTTCTTTGATTATGGAAGCCATTTTTGAATATCGTTCTAAAATTTGACACATCTTTGAATGACTCATCTCTTGTCTACATCTCTTGGTGTTAAGCTGCCCACCAGGCCCGCAGCAAGCCCCCTCCCGCAAAGGATGGAGGCCCCCGCACCCAGCAGGGCGGGACCCGCCGCGCGAATGAAAAACCTAATAGTATACTATAATCTTCTTTTTATAATTCATGCTTTTGCTTTTTTTATTAAAAAACATGCAATCCTATTAGTCAAGTATTACCAAGAGAATAGATTTAAATAACACATGATATTTATTAAACATTATTTTTTAACTTAATACTTTTTTACTTAATACTTTTTAATTTATAAATTTTTAAAAAATTGAGTAAGAAGAAAAAACCAGAGGCCTGATATATAAACATTTTTTTTAACTACAGCTATTTGAACGAAATTTTATTAAAACATATAACTATTTTAATTTTAAAGCAGTAAATTCAGTAAATCAGTAAAGGTGTAACCTAACACCAAGAGGGATTAGTATGTTGTTTTTACTTGCTTTGATGGATTTTATATTTTTTACTGCTTTACCTCAAGTTTTACTGTTTTAAATTTCTCATGTTTTCACTGCTTTAACTCACATAGTTATTAACATTACATACACTTAAGCAGCGGTAAATCAGTAAATCATAGAGGTGTTACCTAACACAAATTACCTAACACCAAGAGGGGGGGGATTAGTATGCTTTGTTTACTGCCTTTACTGCTTATAACCTCAATGTTTTACTGCTTATTAACTCATGGTGGTTTCGTGCTTTAACTTCATATGTTTTTACTGCATTTAACTCAACAGTATTCAATTAACATAGCATCCTTAAAGCAGTAATCAAGTAAATCAATGAGAGGTGTGACCTAACACCAACGGGGGGGTTTTATGCTTTTGTTTTACTGCTTACTGCTTTAACTCATGTTTTACTCCTTTAATTTTCTGCTTTACTGCTTTACTTCTGCTTTACTGCTTTTTAACTTTGCTTCGCTTTACTGTTTTAGTCTTTCATTTTTTATCTTCACATTAGATTTCCTATTTCAACATTATGTTTTTTTATTTTGTTTTTAATACTTTTTATTTATTTTTTATATCTTTTTATTTATTTTTATTATTATTTTATATTTTTATTATTTTATTTTATTACTTCTTTTTATTTATCGACTTCAGTGATTTACTTTCATTGCCTTATTGTTATATATTTAGAACCACACAATACACTACAACAACGACACGATTCACACACACGACACACATTAAGCACTTTACACTTTATAGCACACATTCACGCTAATGACACTTATACTACACATTCACTATGACACTTACATGTATCCATAGACACTTACATTACACTTATGCATAGCGGTCACACACACACACACACATACACTTATGACAACACTCTTCAACTATGATTACTTAACACATTCACTGTATGACACTGTACATATTGTCTCACTTAGACACTTACATTATACACTTAACTCACACACAGATTTAGCTTACATCACACAAGATTTACCTTGACACTCACACAGATTTCATCTTACACTCCAACACCACACAGATTATTACTACGCACACACAGATTTACTGTATCTACTTGCCACGATTTACACACACACACACGACACACACGACACACACACACACCACACATACACACCACGCACACTCACTTACACATATAACTATAAATTTATTAAACATTTTAACCATGACGTCTTACTAAATATGCTCGGAAACTCTTCAAATCACTTAAAATTAATTTCAAGTTTAGCAGATTTTATATAAATAAAAATCAATCCATTATCTTTGAACAAAGAACTTATTATTAACTGTGAATACTTTTTGTTTATATAAGTTTATAACTAGCAAGTTCTGATAAAACTTTGAGTTTGATCATAATGAAAATTTTATTAGAAAACATATATTTTACGTACCTTAAAGCAATAAATCACGTAGATCCACGTAAGGACAGGCCCCTAGCAACCCCTCGTACATCAAGCTTATTGCACGTTTATTCATTGACTTACTGGCTTTACATCATCTTTAACCATGTTAAATAACGTATAAATAACAGAATAAGTCTTCTCTGACTAACATAAAATGTATTTTTGTTAAAAAATAACGTAATGCAAATATTCTACTATACATATTTATTCCACTTTACATTTCATTCAATCTATTTCACATTTCTTGCTTATAATATTTTGAAAGATTTTTTAAATAATGGGTTTCTTTATTTATTTATTATTATCTATTTTACATTTGACAATCCATCACGAGAAAACACAAAACAACCCGCACTCCTTACAGATACGAAACGGACCTCTCTCTGTAAAAGTGTTGAAATAACTACTTTAGTTCTAAATTTAATAATCCTTTTTGTAACCCGGAGCGATTTAAGCCTAATTCCAGGGCAAAATATATTTACTGACCTTTTTCTGGAAAATGTGGTGCAATAACTACGTTAGGCTTAAATTTAGGCCTAAATTTAGGGTAAGCCTTTTTGTAGACGGGGCTAATTTAATCCTAATACAGGGGCAAAAGGTAATTCCGTATAGACAAGAATCAATTGTTATTATTATTTTCAATAGAATATAATATTCCAAACTGAAACATGCTGGATCCGTAAGATCCTTAAAGCAGGTTAAAAAGGAAATGTTTTCCTTACTTTGTGATTGGTCGGCGGTAATCCTCTAATCTCTTATTTGACCCTCGCCCGGATAGTGTGGATTGGTCGGAGAATTTAGGAACGCTCCTCTCTGAGAAACCAAGAACAAGAGAACGTGTGTGGTTTCGTTAAGAGACCATCCTCCTGTGGAAGTGGGTATTGTCAGTCCCGCGCGCTGTAGTCCACCTACTGTAGTTCCGAGTATACCTCCCGTACTTCCTAGACATCGAGCCGCCGCGCAAACTACCTACCTCTTTTGGTATTCTGTTAAGATGAAATAATTACCCCAAAAATTACAATTAATATTCTCAAATATATTGAATATTGTTGTGTGTGACAATTAGCTCCGCACAGATCTGAGTAACTACCTATATGATAAATATCAAAAACCATTTGGACATTTGAATTTTGACATTTGTATATTAAAATATTTATGTCTTTTAATAATTTTTATACTTTATAGTATATTAAATATTACATTATTATTTTTATTATAATAAAATAATACTTACATGGAGTGAATAATAAATTTTAATTATTCTAACAAAGAATAGATTAATTAAATTTTAATTCGTAACTTAGATTCATTAGTAACCACTATAGGTATACATCAGGAGTTCAGCCTACCAACCTCCGTGCAAAATAGGCATAGCCAAAACCTACTCACCGCAATACCGTTTTAGGTGTGGGTAGCGTCCGCCGGCGTTTTCCCCGCTACGCTCAGTAGCAACCCTCAGTGACTACCTCACTACGGCTACCCGGCTGTCCACTCCGCATATTACTCCAAAGTGATGTCCGTACTCCTGTTATCGCTATCAATCATCACACAGCAGTATCGATATTCGATATTTAGAATCAGATTACCCAGAGACATATCGAACCATCACACACATCTAACAACAACATTAGTCGCTAGACACGACACGTATACGAAACTACACACACACACCACATTTACACACCAATCAACATACGGTGCTTCACACTTAAGCTTATAAAACTAATACATATTATAAATTTATTTAAAGTTTGAACATTTGTTAAATTATATAAAAATTAAAGATTTTTAATTTTTATTAAAATATTTATATTGAAATTTTATAACGAAAATACTTATAAACTTGTTTTATAACGAAACATCTACTATTGTTATTATATATATTTCAGAATATACACCTATACACAAACACGTACAATACACACCACACAATACATAAGACTACCTTCCACACCCGGGTATCCTACCACTTCCATACTTAACATCAATAAAGTAACTAGCTAAATAAATATAATACTAATTTTTTATTTATGTATTTATTTAATTACTATACTCAAAATTAATCTCTACAACTATATTCTATCGTTATTAAACAACCATACTCTATATATCCATCCCTCATACCTGTTATATGTACTTCCATATGATGTTAGAGAAGAGGTGAAGCGGACATTCTCCACATTTAACGTATCATCCACATCGACACCCACTTACAACAAACCACCCACCCGTAACTGCTACGCCTAGAGTAACAAAGTAGCGCAATATCACCACCAGGCTCGGTGAGATAGTGGGTTGGCGTGCACAACTATCACCCTAACTTCTTTTGCCCTTGCAGATCGTCTATATTGACAGTGCTCGGATAAGGTATGTGATTCGAAAATTTTAGTGTACATCGGTTATTATATGCCACACACCTCCGTCAGTGCAAAGTATATGACACCTGTTGACGAGAGCATAGATGTTATATAGTGAGTGGGTGCCATTGGAACGAATTACTCTTTAGTAATGAGAAGAGGTCGCAAAATAAGCCTCTGTCTCGGGGCCGTCTAGAGCTGATAACTCATAAGAGTGGGAACGGAGAAAAAACTGGTAGTAACTTTGGCAAATATGTGAGTGGGTGGTGTGAAATGTGTCATGAGCATTGCTTTGAGTGTGTGGAAAGGCAACTTTATTGGATGACTGCGATGCTCGGGTTAATGAGAAGGCAGTTGCAATCTGCATGATCAATTTGGGATGACGAACCCATTTATTGGCGATCGCTATCTGGAGGGTCATATGTTGATATAGCAGGTCTATTCTCACTTGGCATTACACTACTATTTAGTGATGATGCTAGTACACGGTGTAGCCCTTTGTGAACAAAAGTAGCGAGCTTATAGATTTTAAATCGTCCTTTTAGTCAGAGCTGACCTGAACAGAACGGATACTATCGATAAGAACAGTGAACAGTCATATCAAACCCAACCAAAAGGACCATGCGTACAACTTACCCCGCCCCTACCATAAAACAAATATTTATCTTTTTATTATATATAATAATTAGGTGTTAACAGGATAGAAAGGAGAAAATGTAAGTGGTCGAATTGTGATTGATTTCTGTGAGAAAGATGTGTACGTAAGTTATTTGCTTCTTACAGTAATACTATTCTTTTATAAACCACTCATAATGAGTATATTGTAGTATTTATTATACTAACAAGTTGATGTATGATAGAGATAGTGCTCGATAGTGTTTAAAAATATGATTTATGGTATTTTACGATTTTGTTTAGAAGGAGATGTTGAAGTAATTGATGGATGTAACCTATTTTTAAATCTCTCAAGTGGTATGGGGTTATGAAAAACGGGCATTATCCTCCGCGGATCCCGAGGTTATGGAATGTGTGAGGACGTGTGAGACCTCGTACAAGCAACACTTTGAACCCAGTTTCTTCGTGACCCAGAATAAGTAAGTAAGTAAGCTCAGGTTGTCGTACGACACAGTGCAATGCATTGCTGAGCGGATTGAAACCAGCTTGGTCAGGGAGTCGCGATAACTCGCAGACGATCGAGACGACCATGCGCAGTCTGGTTGCAGGACTGCTCCTTGAAGGACCTTAGTTTGAGAGATTCTAGGCTGGCCCTCTTTACTTGGGTCGAGTGGTGCTGGTCCCTAGGATGTAGTGTGTCATTCATAATTATGGAACTAGAGTGCTATGAGTTATTAATTTGCATTCACATTCTGTAGATGATATTAATTATCTATGCTCCAATCATAATCTTGAATAGACTAATCTTTAAACTATTTATTATTCTCAAGTCTCAGACAGAAAACTCATATTATGCTCATTATGTTGTTGTACCTGGGCAATCTCGAGAGTTTAAACCGCGCTCTCTTACATATGCCACTTGCTCAAGTTGTTAGCCATCTCTAACATTGCGTCGCCATCCTGGATTAATTAAGTTGAACTAAACTAGTTTTCAACATAACCGTGTCTGAAAAAGACGCGAAAGTATAGAAAAAAAAATCATATTACCATACATATATAATCCAATGGACGCAATACCTGATGATAAGTGATGAGTTTGTTTCAGGATCGAATAATCCTTTAAGAAACCTGTTCCCAGATCTAATAAAAACAATTAATACTTACCTCCACCCGGACTACCAATCCAATCATAGCCATCATAGCCTGATAACACGTATACACGCATCCTGTATAAATAATATCTCCTTGGTATTACGCGATTTTTAATTCCTTAGTTTCCTAGAATGTCAGTTATTAAACGATTTTTAAATACATAGTGGTATTGTATAAAGTAATATAGAAAAGATAATAAAATATCCTTTGTATTGGTTAATTATAAATGAAAACACTAATGAGTAGTCCTGCATTTGATGACAGTTCTAATGAACTTTAAATGATATAATACCGCAGTAATCTTGCAAACAATGTTATGTATTATTTATATTATTTATTTTATTGATTTGCGGGCAGCGACCTAAAAGATTATTTATAAAGGATTAATTAACAATCGCTTTCAAAATAAAAGCTCACACGACGGTCCTTACATATATTGCCACAGAAAGAACACTTAGTTCTTAAAAATTATTTTATAATAGGAGAGAAAACACATTTTCGAAAAAATCCTAATCTGTTTTACCCAAACTCTTGGGCGTAGGTAAATATGTTGATCCCCCGCCACCAAATTTTCAACAGAGGAATACGGTATCCACTCTTATGTATAGGCAACTCTCACCTATGAAAATTTATATCGAGCACCCTAGGAACAACATTTAATGGTGAGCCAAAGGAAATATACGTCTCAGGTTGAATATAAACCACCAAAACATATATGGTAGAATTAATATACATAACATAAGTGTTGGGTGGGGTCGGAGTAACAATCGAATTTTCTTTGGGTGGTGCCAAAGCAGAAATTTTTTTACTATAACCAAGAATTATAGACTTTCACAATGTTAATAGTTGTCATACCCGGATGTATATACAAGCCTGTAAAGGGAGTGCGGGGTTGTTGTATTATTTATGTTTTTATTATTTAATCCCGTGATTGTGTTTAATTATTTAAGCGAGTAATATAATTTGTTGCAATAATAGCATAAATGTTAATCTGAGTAATAAAATAAATAATGAACTAACTTCCACTGAACTGAAAATATCTCTCTCAAAATTATGGCTCCAGTGATGGAAAAATATTATCTATACGTTAATTAAGTCCTATGTTAGAGTAACATGCACAAATAATATATAACATAAGCAAAAGAATTCAGTTAGTTATACACTATAGAAAGATGTTGCTAAATTTGTCTAATAACCAAAAGACTATAGTATGTATTTATAAAATAATATCGCAATATGATAACTCTGGTGGACTGCTGGAATGAGAATGCATATTTTCTATATAAATTATCTTGAATTAATAATTGTCATGTATGCTAGTGTTTATACGCGATGTACAGATGTGTGAACAAAGACTGTGCTAATGTGGGCAGGTTAAGTAAGGATATATGGAGAACATAATATTTCTTGTCATAGATCCGTAGGCCTTGAATGGAAGAGGGCATTCTATCCATAGATTACGATTACTTTTGTCTAGGTCCTATTGGAGACCAGTTACCTGAATGTTCTCTCTTATAGTTACACTCCTTTGCATTCTTCATTTTTATCCACCTTCGGCTACCCTCTGCGACACGTTCTCCATATACTATGTGTTTTTTAAATATCTATTATCTACATTTATAATTTTTTTCACGTGCTACATAAAGTTAATTTTCTCGTACTACCTTCATACCACTCGTATAATGTAGTGTAAAGATACCCACTGAAATATGTAAAAAATAAAGAAGAAAAAACTAACAACAAAATATTTACACTAGGTTATAGCAATGTGAAAATCTCTCTCTTTGATTCCTTCTTCATATTGAGGCTTTGTGGACAAATTAGAACTTTAATCTCAGTTGACTAATGAGGAAGAAGTGTGGCTGGTGGGTTCGTTTACCATGCCTCATTTGTAATATGATTAAACCTAATTTTTGATAGTAAGTATAGACGTAATTTATTATAGTCGGACGTGCCACCTTCATTTAAAATAACATCTATATTCAGTGTGAACGCTTGCTTTATTATACTCCCTCAAGTAATATAAAATTTGTGGTATTTCTTGAATTGTATATCGTGTAGTGATGTGTACAGAGAACTAGAGTGGAAACATAAACCCTCAAGTATGGCCTCTGATAAAAGATCTTTTATGTGTGAGAGAAACAGCGACTGTGAAGGCTCGTGCCTACCTGTTGGGCTCAAATCGGTGTAGAGCGATCGTGTAAAATTCCCTATCGTCATTGGCCAAGCTGTTAAGGTAAAGAGTCCCCGTGGTTCGAGTCCTAGTTCGAAGATTTACTAGGTTAGACCACTTGATGTGGAGCGCTTAGAGATAGGTGTACGCGGCCTGTATTAGGGTCATATGCCCTCGGGTGTGCAGTGTTGGAACAATTAATGATGTATTGAAAATATGAAAGAAGAGTGATAATATTTAGTGAATAGCCGTGTGTGTCAGTGTTGTGTTAGTTATCAAATTTTGCGATCAGGTAGTATTATGTAAAGGTGGTGAATATCTTTTATTGAGTGTGAAAATAATCCTAAAATTAGAGTATAAGGCTACGATATCATGTGGATATTGAGGAGTGTTTAATGTGTGTATAAGTAAGCATAGGGTGATGGTTGTTTTGAGAATGTGGAGCCGTTTATCCAATCCTCTACGTCTCAACAAATTCTTCTCCTGTGTGTTTGGTGATCTTGCAGCTCGTGTGAAAGTGTTAGAAAGTAGTTGTAAAAGGTGGATAGGACCTATTTCAGACCCTCGCATAACTTTGCAGCAAAAATCACTCAGTTCGCGAAATTCAATGTTAAGTCAGTGCTCGTGAGTGAAAATCACTTTGTCTAACCTCGAGGTCTTTACATGTAGGAAATTGTGTTTGCTGAATAGTGTTGTAAAAAAATTAGTGACTCTATTTGATAGTGATACTGAAATGATTGAGGAACGTTAGGAAAGTAAAGAATTGTTCATTAAGTGAATTGAATAGTAATAATTATTTAATCAAGAAATAGAAGAATAGAATTAACACATTAAAACGAAACATTATAATATATAATAATACTATATAGTATATATATATATATAAGTATATATATATATATATATATAATATAATATACTGTAGTGTAATATTATAAAGTATGTCATATGATGAAAATGTGTATGTATATTAATATAGTAGTAAGTTGATATATGTAGTTGATAGTCTGTGTTAGTGTAGTGTAGTGTGATAGTTATAGTTATTTATATATATATATATATATATATATTATATTAGTGTATGTATGTAGTGTGTATAGATAATGTATACATAATAAATTAAATAACGATAATATATATATATATAGTGAATAAAATTAAACACTTAAGTATTAAATTATATAAATATAAAATAATTATAAAATATATAAAAATATATATAATAAAATAATTTAAAATAATAATAAATAATATAAAATATAAAATTACTATATAATAAATATAATTTTAAATTAAAATAAAAAGTTATATTGTAAAACAATATAAAATATAAAAACTAATGTTTAATATATTATATTGTGATAGTATTAATATAGCAGTAGTTATATAATAAGCAGTAAGAGTGATTAAAAAATACAGTGAGTGATTAAATGAGGTCAGAACGTATAAAAGTCACATATAGTAATAAGGTACTAAGTATATAGTTAAAAGCTAAGTGAGTTAAAAGCATGAAATAAGTGATTCATAAATAAGCAGAAAACATGAGTTAAAGCAGTAAAAGCAGGTAAAACAAAGCATACTAATTCCCCCCTTTGGTGTGGTCACAACCTCTATTAGATTATTAACTGATTACTTGTGAGCTTTATATATAAATATTATGAGATATATTTAAATATATAATAGTATATGGTTGTATAGTTAAGCGTAAAATCATAATTAGAGTGATAAATGGTAAGTATAAAATGAAGTTTATAAAGTGAATAGTGAAAGCTATGTAGTTAAAAGTACTCAATAAATGAGTTCAGTATAAAACTAAATAAGCATAACTAATCCCCTCACTATAATATAGGTGTATATATATAGGTATAACTACTTCTATTGATATTTTAACTGATTTTACTGCTTTAAGGTATATATGTATGTTATATAAAATATGTTCATTTTAAAAATTAATAGTAAACCATATATAATAGTTAAAACCATATATAATATACTGAGTTATAAAGCTATGAGTATACATAACAACAGATGATTTAAAGCAGTTAAAATCAGTATAAAATAACATAAAAGCATTTACTATCATCTCACTCACTCTTTAGGTGTGAGTTTAATAGTAGTTACACTCAGTTATTTTAATAGATTATACTGATTTTACTGCTTGTGAAGGTATTGTAATGTTATGTTTTTTATATTAAATAATTTAGTATTCTATTAGTCATAGTAAAATAGGCAGGTACATTGTATATGTCCTTTCAAGTCATAATCGTTGAGGTTTTTTTACTTATCTTACATACAATTTTTAAATAAATTATTAAAAATTAATATACTTAATTTAAGTAAAAGTTATTATAAGTAGCAAAATAAATTAAATAATGTATTTAGTCAAATGCAGAACAAAAACTTTTAGCAGATTCCTTCTGTTATTAGTGAGTAAGTTTCTATTTTTAAGGATAGTTCGCGAAATATATATAATTGATTTTTATTAAAATTTATTTAAGCTTACAAAATATAAAATGATATATGAACTATGTATATTTTATGTATATTATATATTATTCATTTTCCGCTGACGGTACCGTGAGTAGTGAGTCGCAACTAGCTTATGACGTAGTAGTATGCGGTACTAATATAGGCCTCCATCTACTTATTTTGAGCGGTGAGGGGGTGGCTTTTACTATATAATTGATGCTAGTAGTACCTGTAGTGAGGTGAGTTTTAATGGTGAAATATATCTGATAGGTAATAGGATCAAAAGAGATGCAGTTACCATCCAAATAGTAATTAATCATATCGAATTAATATAGGTTATATAGGGTACTCTCAATAGTAATGGCTCATCCAAAAAGTATGTGAGCCCCCTATTCAAATAAGTAATAGTACCACCGCAATAAAGCTTTGAACTATAATCATAGAATTGAAGCCTTCCGCAGTGCGAGATTATTTTGATATTTTCGTATGTGAGCTGAGAGGATTAGGTGCGCAGTTGGAAGCGTCTGTCTATGTTGTCGAAGAGCTCAACATGCTCGCTTTCGAGTGTGGTTGAGTGTACTATGTATGGTGTACAGATGGCTCACGGTAATTTGTGTGTGTGATAGACTAATTTATGGAAATAACAGTTCCTTTCTCAGATTACTCTCGAACTCTCTAGTAAAAGAGACGGTATAAGAGTTGTATTCAGATTGCAACTCACATGGCGTGCGTATTCATGTTTCTACTGTGGTATATACTAGAGTAAAATTATGTTGTGGGTATCGTGGCATCTCCTGGAGTGGCCAAATATATTGGCGTGGCCAAAATATATTGTACCCATTGTGAGAGAAGACCAAAGGGATTTTAGGTATCTTCACGTAGTATAAATTATGAGGTGAGCCATAAAGTGACCATTGGTAAAGACCAAAGGGTAAGCCAAAAATTAACCGTGGGCAATAATAGACCTCCACGTGAAAGGACTCAAAGAGGTACCTCACAAATAAATTACTCACGTGTAGTGAGTGTACAATAAAAAAGTTGAACATGAATACCAAAAAGGGTATGCGCAAAAAATTACTCAGTGAGAGGCCAATATATTGTACACCATGTGATAAATGACTCACATAGCTATTTAAACCTCGAATATTTAATAATATACCGTTGTCAAAATTGTAAAAGACGAATTAAAGAACCAGTGAAGATAGAAGACAAGATTAGGAAAAGGACGTTATTGAATTTGAAGAATAATTTAGAAATTAGTATTAGTAATAAAACGGGTGAGTGACTAAGCCCCTTAAATCGACAATATGACAATCAATCATATATACTCACTACTATATAGTTACTAGGTATAGTACAAATTATAATAGGTTACTCAAATAATGTATAGTATCGTATAAACTTATATAATAATAATATAATATAATATATAGGGTGAGTACGTAACCGCATAAGTAATATCAATAGTGTGAGTAGGGGTCAATAACGTACAAACGTGAGTTTTTAGTCTGACGCACTCGTATTGTGAGCGCAAACCCCTATTCATATTCCTTGACATCAGAGGCACTTTGTGATCCCTGAATATATTTAAGATATCTACATAGAATTATCAAAATATAGTCTTATATATAACATACGAGTTTTATGATAATTTTCATTTATTATAAGTGATAATAATAGGATCATAGCAATAATAAATTGCTAGTATACGTTAAATTTCATACATAAAAAATACTGTATTTAGTGAATTCATTCCTAAAAAAAATAATCTAAGTATGATAATCATCAATCAAGATTAGAGATGATTCTAGTAAAAAAATAAATCAATTTAAGGCAAATTCTCATTAATATTAATATAGTAATAATAAATTAAGATAATAAGAACCCATTTAATAATATACTTATAAAATAAATTTATTAATAGTAATAATAATTTCACTAACCTTAAGTTAATATCAAAAATAATATATATATTTCTAATATTGACATGTGGGGATATGTTAACTTTAATAAATTTTTTGAGTTAACATCTCTTAGGATTGTT
>JABUQX010110509.1:22500-42269 GCA_015478945.1 Trachelipus rathkii | reverse complement strand
AAAATACTTGAATTTTCTTAATGCGATACAGAAAGTTTTCCATCTCATTAAAAACCTTGGTAGGAAAGTTCTCCCTTCGGCGCTTGCCAATGTCCCGCATCAAAAAACAGAAATAAATTAAAAAATTAAATGAAAACATCAACAAAACAACAACACCAACTTCAGTTTTTAATAAAAGATGGCAAAATATAGGTGAAAGATATTTGGTACTTGGTAACTTTTCCTGGATATATAATACAGACCGGCTCCGGGCGCTATAATATACTATTACTTCTACTATATAATATATATATATATATATATATTATATATATATATATATATATAATATAATATAGTATAGTATATATATATATATATTAATATTATATATATATAGTAACGTATAATATATTGACAGGTAGACATAATATATATATAATATATTATATAAGTTATATATATAGTGTATTATATATATAATAATATATTATATAATATATAATATGTTATATAATATATATATATTAATATATATATAATAAAAAAAGAAACATATATATATATACATTAATATATATATATACTACGTATACTATATTATAATATATATAAATGTATAGTATATATATTATCATAATATATTATTATATATAAATATATAATATATATTATATTATTAATATATATAATATATATATATAAATATATACATATATATATATACTTATATAATATATAATATATAATATATATATATATGTTATCGTGTGTATATATATATATACGTAGATATATATATCTATACTATATAGGTATATTATATATATATATATGTATATATATATATATATATAATATATATATATATATGATATATATATATATAATATTAATAATATATTGATATAATATATATACAAAATATATACTATTATCTTATAATAATTATAAGTTAATATTTATAGTAATATAATATATTATATACTGTTATATTATTATATAATAATTAGTATAATAGTAATATTATATTATGTATATATAATATAATAAAAGGCGCCGCCCTATATATATATATACGCATAATATCTATATATATAATATATTATATAATATAATATATATATATATATATATATATATAATTATATATTATATAATATATTAGATATGTATTATATATATAATATATATTAATATATAAAATATATATATATATATAATATATATATACGTATATATTTATATATCTATATATTATATTATATAGTATAGTATATATAATATATAATATATATATATATAATATATTATATATAGATCATATATTATATATAATACAGTCTAACAAGAAGATGACAGCAACGCGCAGATTTATATTTTTCATAAATAGAAAGTTGCTTGGATCGTATATCCGCTTTATCACAACGAATCATAAAAATAAATAGAATAGTTTTTGTTATAGTTGTAATTAAATAATAATAATAACGAAGGTACAATCCCATTACATAATAAGTGAGCTATTAATAATAATATACTATATATAATCAATTAATAATAATCACTGTAAATATGTCTTCTACTTATCGTGTAATTATGCTCAAAAATTTTTTTTTTTTTTATGCCGCAAAAAGATTAATTTAGAAACATCGAGGTTTAAATCCATCGCGACTAATTTCTTGATGGGAAGATAGATAATAATTTAATAATAGTAATAATATAATATAATAATATACTAAAATATAATAATAATAATAATTAGTATAATAATGATAATGTATAATAATAAGATAGTAATATTGTTATTTCTCAAACGATAATAATAATAATAATAATAATAATAATAATAATAATAATAATAATAATAATAATAATAATAATAATAATAATAATAATAATAAAAATAATAATAATAATAATAATATATAATAATAATAATATTATTATTTAACGTTTAGTTTTAATTTATATTTTAAATTTATTTAATTCGTGTAATGTAAAGAGACTACATACGATTTTGCTTTTGAAAATATCGACAAAAACCCTTCCTTTGAAAGCACTTACTCCCCTCTTCAAATTTGATCCTTTATATATATATATATATATATATTATCATATATATATATAGTATATATATATATATATAATATATATAATAATATTATATATTATATATATATTATATATAATATATATTATAATATATAATATTATATACATATACATATATATATATTATAAGATTGATATATATAATATAATATATATAATATATAATATAATATATATTTATATATAATATAACTATATAAATAATATATATATTATATATATAATATTTAAGTAAGGTATAATATATCTATTATAATATTATATATAATATTATATATATTTTATATATATATATATTATATAATATATATACATGAAACAATCAAATAAATAAGTTGATACGGTAGGATAATAATAATAGATATATAATAAATATATAATAATATGAATATATAAATATAAATAATAAATTATTAACTATTTATAATATTTTATAATATATATATAATATATACATAGTTTATGCAAGGTTTATACATAATGATAGGTTTATTAAAATATTTAGTCAGGGATAATATGATATAATATGAGGTGACCTATAAGCCTACATAATATATATAATATATATATAATATATCAGTATATTAATAAATAATATATAATCGAGTAAATAGAAATGCAATGGACCGGTAAAGGGCCAAGCAGGGGGGAGAGTATGCATGGGGAGGGAGCGGACGACTGGGTGCGCCCGCTCCCGTGATAATCTATTGGCACGAGGAAATAGCTAACACACAAGATTTAACTCCTTTAATGTTGCAGCAAGAAACGAGTTTTTAAGGGTTTATTAAAAGTAGAAAAACATGAAAGATAACATCAATAACGATAGAATAGTTAATAGCAGGAAGTCATATATGACATTTACTCGTATTATAAACATTATAAAGCATGATATATACTTTTAGATTATGCCTAGCTAAGTTTAATAGTGGATATTTATTGTTTCACTTATGGCGAACTGTGTGCAGAACGCCACAAGCAACATAGTTGGCTAGTCAGTGGTCCTTTTATTTGCAGTTTAGTGGAGGTGTACGCGACTAGAACTCTTCGGAAGTATAGTGTAGGGCACTATTGAGCGGATTGGGCGCTATTATTACGTGTGAAGGCACTGATCACGGCATCAGTACGGGTTGATCTTGAGTTCATGGAAGAAATAATGATTTAGTATGTGTGAGTTACTGATACCGAATGACGCATTAATATTATATAAGAATATGAGGTAAGGTCAGAACACTGTACACACGACGATAGTAGAGCGTTATAAGACACGGAGATCTGATATATAAGATATCTGATATAGATAACTAACTTTAATAATATAAGCGGCGAGGGAGGGCGCTACCGTAATCTATGATACCTAATGACCTATCGTGCACGCTATATATTAGAAAGGGGGAGGATATGAGCCAGTAAAACTAATACATATAGTAAATTACGATTTGCGATATTGAGATCCGTATAATTAGTATAATGGTAAATATGCAGTAGTATAATTATAAGATTAATAAGATATAGATAATTATGTATTCATTATAATACTTACTTTAGTATAATAGGTATAAGTATGGAACACTAATATCAGACCTACTCCATCGGCCTAGGTCTAAGTGGTATGAGTTGTAATAGGTTCAGTTCGTAAGGCGCACCGATACGAGTAGTATATATAGTAAGGGCGTGGCGCAGAATATGAAGATAACTAGGATGTGCTATATATGAGTTTATATAACTAAAAATTATGTTATGGTAGGGAGGAATCAGCCTTTATACCAGGTTTTAATAAGACGCTATAATGAGAAAGTCACATATGCTAATAGCGCCTGTGTGGAGACCCACCGCCCTAGAAGTGAGTCGCTGGCGTACGCCCAGATGACTATGATATATTATGATATATAGTTATATGTCTAAGATGACATATAGTATAAATATAGCTAGTCGATGTATAAAGATATTATATAATGTATCAAATAAATAAGCCTATAGTATTTATAAAATAAGAAGTAATATATATATATATAATTATAAATATTATAGTATATATATCACTATATATAGGACATTGACTCGGTGTAATCATGTATAGTATATACGCATGGTGAAAGTGTATTGATAATTTGTAGATGAGGACGTACAGAGATATGAAGTAGTATACAATCGCATATATATATTTAATCATAATATTATATATACATATTTATAATAATATATAATGATAGTTTTGAAATAATATTATAAGTATATATTATATAATATATATAAATATAATATAAATAGTATATATAAATAGAGGTATTTATACCGGAATATTATTATAGGGCGCAGTGTATTGATAGATATATTGGTTTCTCATTTTTATAGTTTGTAATTAGATAGGGATATTTATATATATATAAATATTATATATATATTATATTTATATATATATATAATAAAATATATAATATATACCCTTATATATATAGTATATATATATATATTTATAATAATAATATACTTAATATATATATATAAGATTATATATATATATATAATATTATATTGTTATATATATATATATTATATTATAATACGTATATATATCTATAAATATACTATATCAATATATAATATATATATAATAATATATACATATATAATATATTATATTATATAATTAAAAAAATTATGATCATATCGGTTAGGAGTATTCCCTCTGCTTGGCACTTATAGAAAAGGGTATTCCATCGTACACAAGTCCATTAAAATTTCACCGATGGAAATGCTCACTTTACTCTCAAATAATAAATATATATATAAAGTTATATATATATATATATTAAGAATATATATATAATCTACAATACTAATATAAACAATATTAATAAACGTATATAATATATATTAATATATATATATTAGTATAATCCTATAATATATATATATTATATACATAAATATATATATATCTATAATATATATATATAAATATAATATACTATACGATATAATATATTATATATATATATAATATAATATATATATATAATATATATTATATATATATAATATATATATAATATATATATATAATAACGACTAATATAGATATATATATATAATACGTATGTATCCAGGTGGCGACTCCAGTAAAACTTTTTACTACCGTGCTGACTCTCTTCTCTCTCTCTTCTCATCAGCTCTCTCTCTCTCATCTATAAACTACTAAATAATATATATATATATATTATATATATATAATATATAATATATGATATATAATAGTATATATATATATATATTGTTTTATATATATATATATATTATATATATATAAGATAATCATATAATATTATATATTATATATAATATATATATATTAGTATATATTAATATTATATATTATGAGTATTAAATTATATATATATATATATAGAATATTATATATGTATATATAAATTATAATATAATAGAAATATAAATATATACAATATATACTATATAATAATATAAAGATATTATAATATATAATATAACTATATATATAGATATATATATATAATAATATATAAGAGGAAAACCTTAAGTAAACCATGGTCCTCAAAATAGTTTTAATATTGGAAAAGGTTGTTAATAATTTTTTATATTTAGGTAAAGAAAAATTAAAAAAATTGTATTGTTATCATTACTTTGAAAAATGTGTTACGTATTTCTGGGACACAACTCAATTTGTTTTCTGATCGGAACGTCAATTTTGAAATTAGTTTGTAAGTGCGACAAATAAGTCGGTTGTATTCTATAATATGATATATAAGGTAAACTATACTATAGTAGTATGATATTATAATAAGATGATATACGTATTAAGTAGGTAGATTTATAAATAATGCAAGGTATACTACTAATATTAATATGATCAATGATGAACATATAAAGCGATGAAGTAGCTATATAGGGTGATATTAAATATATATGATAATGAATATAGCAACTTATGAATATAGCACGCGCCACTAGAGATAAGTGAGAGTGATAGGACAAGATATAGTATTACAGGTTAATTATATAGATAGAGAGTGTACAGATGTTTTGATTAATGCTGCAACGACGTCAGTTGTAGCTACAGAACAGACGGCAGGCTCGCTAGGCAAGGTAAAGACCAAAGTTTATAATTTGGATCACGGAGAGATGCTCAAGGATAGGGCGGATTTAATGTTTATTTTTTTTTTGTTTGTTTTTTTTTCTGTTTTTTTGTTTTTTTTTTTTGAATAATATTTTTTTTTTTTTTGTAACTAAAAGGAATACCTAGGGTAAACCTCGAAAGAATTGGCAGGGAGTCGGGTTACTCAAACATCAGAGGACGCGGACAGGAATAGCTTGCGCTTTATTATCTAGGCTGGGCTGTGACACAAGTAAATTCATCAGATGATCGCCTACGGAAGCATGCGACGAGCTACTGGTCAGCATAGGATGGGAGGGAGAGTGGAATAGGCACGGTGGTTGAGCACCGGCAAAGATAAAGGATCAGAGACTATGAGGCGGCGTGACTGGAGGCTGAATATGTCGGGCAGCGGAAGTGCCTGTCGGCTCCCGGTGGAGCGAGGGGGGACTAATCCCCCCTCCGGGATGGTCTCCGGACCCCGCTCTTTTGTCTTTGGGTGTCGCGGGGGTTCCTCGACATCCCTGCCGAGGCATATGGAAACGACGTCCCCGTCCGCTCGTGTCCCCGCGGCTCGAAGCCCCTAAAAGAAAGACGTTAAAAATTTTGCAAAAAAAAAACAAAAATGTAACTTAAAAAAAATATAGGGGCTCGCAGGCCGACGGGGGACAGGAGGGGGGACGTTCATACCCGGAGGGGATGGTCGGAGGAACCGCGACACCAAAGACCAAAGAGCGGGTTTTCCGGAGACCCTCCCGGGGGATTAATCCCCGCCCTCGTCCACCGGGAGGCCGAGAGACCCCGCTCCTGCCATCTTTGCGGTTTACCCTTGGTAATTCCTTTAGTTAAAAAAAAAAAAATTTACTTCCAAAAAAAAAAAAAAAAAAAAAAAAAAAAGTTAATCCAACTTAAATTTTCGGCTGATTCCACATATATAATTTGTTTTATCTGTAAGCGAACATGCCGTTCTCCTCGTAGGTTAAGCTTATATCTCATTATTTGCCTATAATATATTTAAATATAATATGTAATATAGAGGATATATAATATATATATAATATATATAACTATATATATTTTATAGTATAATTATTATATTATATATAACGTGTATTATATATATATAGGGATAGTGTTTAGTCTATATATATATTATATATATATATAGTATATTAGTAGTATATACGTATATATATATACACACTTATTGTGGCCACAAATAAGAAATTTAGACACATAAAAATTAAATAAAATTGATTAGAAAATAAAGTCAATTTATATCTTGAAAAAAAAAATTTAAATTTTTTTATAGGCAAATATAAATCCTAATTTTAATTTGTTATAAAATTTAAAACACCAAAGCTTGTGTATAATAATTATGTTTGAAGGACGCATTGGTTACTTAAGGTCCAATATATATATATATATGTTAGAAATTTACATATAGTAGGATAGGTGACGTTTCAATATATATATATATAGTGTATATGATATTGAGGTGCTAAACTAATACTAGTTAAGTATAGTAAGTATATATATTTGATATATATATCATTTAAATGACTGATGAGTATAATTAGATTGAGTACTATAGTTATATATTATAAGCTTATATATTGATAGATAAATATAATATATAATATATACCATATATATTATAAGTATATAGCTGTATATCATAATATATATATAATATATATATAGGGTTATATATATATATATATATATTATATATATATTATGTATAATATATTATATAATATATATATAATAGATGATGCATATATATATAAGTAGTATAAGATATTATATATATATATATATAAGTACGTTAAGTATATAAATATATAATATAAGTATATATAATATAATGTATAATAATGAATTGTGTATACTAATATAATATATATATATTATAATATAATAATATATAGTATATATATATATATATAGTATATATAATATTATGTTATATTTAAAGAAGTAGTAAATAATAATAATACAAACATATATATGAGCCGACTTGCGGTGGAGAACGGACGCAATAAAAAGAGAGAAAAGAAAAGAAAGAGAAGATTTATAAGAAAGGATAAGAGAAGCAACGAAGAACCAAGAGAGGTTAGACAAACGGGGAGATTTGAATGATTTTGTCAGTGCTGGTGAAGGAGAAGGTTCCTGAGAGAACATTTGTCAGAAAATTTGTTAGACTTTGTTAGATATTAATATACCAATGTTAAGAAAACTACATCAAGTTAAAGAAAATAAAGTTAAATTTTGAATATAACCGGAGCGAGCCCAAAATTTTTATCATAGATTCATTTTTGATATTAAGCAAATGTGTAAGGATATGTAAAGTTAATGAACATGGAGGCCAACATCATTTTGGATTTGCTTATTTTATTTAAATGAAGAGATAAGAAAGATTGATCATTCGTGTGGAGTCGGCTCGGATATAGGATGGTCAAGAGCGAATGAGATCAAGCATGAGGGGCAAAATGGCCGTCAGATCAGCAATCAGCTGTTAAGAAGGCATTCGCCATCTAAAGCGAAAGACCCAGTGTCGTTCACTGGTGCGGACGTCTGGAGTGTGTGCTACATCTGCGTTCCTTGGCTCCGTCTAGCTCAGACAGATGTAATTTAGAGCAACACCCCTCACTGACTTAGGGCTATGCCCATGAAGGTGGTGGTGTATAACCTGTAAATATAGTATAGGTATATATACTCGCACACTATAGAGTATATAGTATATCTATATATATAGTATAGTATTAATATTAATATATATATTTATAATATAAGTAATTAGTAGATGGTAGCTACGGAAGCTAGTATAGTAATATTTTGTAGTGCATATCGGGATGAATTTAGTAGTAAATTCCTTACTTTCATAGATTATATAACTAGTTAGAGAGGGTCATTAGTAATATAGTTATAATACTATATAAGTATATTAGTATATATATATAATATAATATTATATATATAGTTATAGTATAATATATATATTATATATTATAGTATAAATAGGTACGTATAATATTTTTAGTATATATTTTATTTTATTATTTATTTTGAAACATTTCACCATATAGTCCCGCACAGAGTGCAGGAGGGCGGTCTGTTGAATTGATAAGGGTTTAAGGTCTTATCAACATTATGAAAATGAAAATTAATGATCAGAGAGGGGGTTTTCAGCCCGCTATTGCTAACAGAGAAGAGAAATGCTTCATATGACTAGAACAGAGTGACTTTTGAGATTTGCCAAATTTTCAACCATTTAAAAGCGGCTCTGTCCACAATTCGTCGTAGAATATAAAGTTTCCAAAAATGTTTGTTTGTTTTGTAAAAAATCGCATTAAATTTATTAAAGAAGGAAAAATTATTGCGAAATATTGTTGCTCCTATGCTCAGATTTTCGAATTATGATAATTATTGTGCTAAAGAATTATTTAATTTGTAAGCAAGAAAATTTTGAAATCAGATATTATTAAAAACTTAATTATTTTAAAAATTCTATTCAAACCAAAAATTGAAACTTAAATACACTCTTCTCTTCTGAAAACAAATGTCTCAAGCAACGTGGGAGGTGCGTCTTACAGTACAGGAATGAATTCTTATGTACTTATCCAAAAACACATCAAGTCTTTCTCATTCTTTGACCACAATCTTCCCTCTGATGTTTCTCTTTTTCGCTTCCCTTCTGGTGCATTTATGACCGCCGTCTTTATCGAGATTGACCGTCGAATCATAGTATTCTGAATTAAAGTAAGTTAGTAGAGAAGTATACTAGTTATATATATAGTATATCTAATATTATAATTAAAGAGTAGGGTATAGGTATATGATAATTAAGGTTATATATATCATATATCTAGTAGATGGATATGATTATTATACTAATATATAGTATAAGTGATTATAGTGAGTAAAGAATACTGGTAGATTCACTATAATAGTAGTTAGATACTTGAGTGTATTCGCATCTAACACGTTTTACTATAACTGAAGTTCTAATGATTAACTATAAGTTTAAAGCACTCTTTCATAAATTTTATTTGTTTTTTATAAAAATATTCTTTTATGTTATAATTATTCATTTATAATGTAATAGGTATTTCAACATATTATTGATAAACATAGTATTTATAAACAATTAGGTTTCTGACCGTTGCTTTAGGTCGGTAGAACCTTCGGACACTCTTCAGAGTTTTCGATTCTAACCTTTGAATGAATTATAATAATGACAGATTTAAAAAAATTAAAAATTACAAATTAAATATTAAGATTATTATTAAGTTATAAATTATTATATAAATTATGGGATTATTACTCAGGGTCATTTATAATTGGTTGAGTATGATTAGTTGGATATATTATTTATAGTTAATTATTATTATTATTATTATTATATTGATTGAAAAAAATAAAGGGTAATAAACCGTTAGTTATTATTATGTATTATTAGTTGGTCTGCACGTTTTAACTTCATATTACTGCAAATAAATATTGCATCTGTCACCAGATTTAGTTATTATTATCATATATTTATCATATGTATTTATTATTTTAATTTTATTATGTTATTAATATATAAATTATTATTATTATTATTATTATTATATTATTATTATTGATTATATTATTATTATTAAATTAAATTATTATTGTTATATTTTATGTATGTATTAAAATTAAAATTTTTATTATTATATATTTATTATCTATTTATTAATTATATAATTAGAATTATTATTGAATAATTATTATTAATATTAATATTAATTATATCATTATTATGATAATTATTTAATATCAATCGATATATTATTATATATATTATATTAGTAAGTAGCTAGTATCGTAAGTAAGTAGTAGTAGATAGATAGGGCTCGAGTCAGCGATCGGTCAGTAAGTATGCTATTAATTACGTATCCTTGATTATTATTAAGCGCATTATAAATATTACTTATTATTTTTCGCATATTATTATTATATTATTGTATATATTATTATTATTGTTTATTTTAATTAGTTTATTAATTTATTATTATTAATGTTTGGAATTATTCATTATTAATTAAGCTATACATACATGTTGAGCAGTGTAGTTGAAGATTTAAGAACAAGGGATTTGTTGTTAGAATTAGTTTTAAACTATTATTTGTATGAGATAGAAAACTATTATCTATTACCTTATTATTATTATTATAAATGGCAAAAGATTTGGGTATTCATTATTTTGATTTAACGAAGATTATAATACGTAATATTATTATGTATTATGGAAAATGTATCATTATTATTTCATTATTTTTTTGATTAGTATGGTTCTTTGGTAGCAATTTATTATTAATCAATTTATGATTATTGGAATTATTAATTAATTATTTAATTATGTAATTAGTTATTATATTTTTTTTGCCCCAGTGTCAATATATTATGTATTATTTTTTAATAAGAATTTAAAAATGAGTGCTGATAGAGAAGGAAATAAAAATATATACGCCATGATAAGACGACGCTTTCTTGAAGAAAATATGGCATGGTATTTTAGAAAAATGATAATTTGGAAAATAAGTTCAAGAGAGTTTAAGTTCGCAAATGCATTCAAATTGAAAATAAAAAGGGAGAAAAGATAAAGACTTCGGGCGAAAAGCAGTTTTGGAATTTTTGGTCTAGAGTGAATTATTTTCTAAACCTTTGGTTTGTTCCGGTTTTCATGTAGAATTTATTATGTTCAGGGATGAATGGAATATATGACATATGTATATGTATAGATATATGCATAGCTCTATGTAGTAGTGTATAATATTAATATAGGTAATAACGAATATAATATATAATTTTAGTTTAGAGGTTATAGTATAATTAATATATATATCTATAGTATTATAATATTAATAGTATGTATTATATAGTTATAATAATAGATTTATAGTAGCTAATATATTGAGAACGTATAGAGAGTATATGTAAGATATAATTAGATATTGTAGCTGAAAGTATAGTAGATACATAAGCTGAAAATATAGCTAAAGCACATAACTGATAAAGTTGCATATAATTGTATATAATATTTAAAATATTAATAATATATATAGATATAATATATATAGTAAATACTGGCCCGCATATTTGGTTTTTTGCAGGACGGTGACGTCCACTAGGCTGGCGCACAGTGCGATTGAGCGTTGACCCAATAAGGGGTCCTGGCTCCTACTTTATTTTGATTTGTCAAACATATTTATGAATATCGAAAATGACATTCAGTAAACAAAATAAAATAAAAAACTGCCGCATTACATTAAATATTGTGCCTTAATATATACATATAGGAATGTTATGAAGTTATAATCTATTATGCAGATATTCGAATTTCTGAAGGTAAGAGAAAATAGGGATTACTATTGGAGATGTGTGGCGGATTCAGACAAAATATTTGGATAGCCCCTTATATAAGAAGAATGTTCGTCGGACCATGTATGTAGGGAAGCAGATGGGGCAAGAGGTAAAGTACAATAATCGACGAGATATATGGTGAACACATTGTGTGGGTATGGCGACGGTAAGGAAGAATTATTCAGGGCGGAGAGAAGGATCCCGTGAGCTCAGGTAAGTGGCATAGGCTGTGAGGATTTGATTGTGGGCCAATGCGGAGCGTGTGCAAAGTAATCACCATCGTGCAAGCGATTTCGTCAGTGAGGGAAGAACCACTACCCCAATGTTCGGCTATTATATGTATTAAGTTTCATGACACCCTTTTTGGGATTTCACTTTGCCGCAGCAGCTCTTGCCTAAGTAAGACCGGAAGCCTTGTTTGAGAGCATGATAATATCAGTTAATGGGAAAGTCGACTTGTCGAATGGCAATCCGGGATGGTAATTCCTAGAAACAGCTACGGAAGAAACGGAGGCGGCAATTAATGCCCTCTTCTTGTTAGCGATTTCGTTCGCTCGCCAGTCACGCCTACGTGGAGGGGGGGGGGGTGGTCAACAAGAGTGTAATATGTTTCTTTGCGAGAGTGGAGCAGCGAAGAAATTGTTGTACAACGGATAAAATTGTTTATAGAAAAGGGGGCTCTAAGCGCCTGGAGGGCGCTGAGCAAATCTGAATAAATGACATAAGTGGTCTTGGTTATAAGGAATAAATTCCGAGAGAGGGCAATCATTCATGGGTATCTAAATTGATGCCGTAAAGAATTGCAGCATGTAGGGGTAGAGGTAATGGGAATGAGGTTCGAGGATCAGGGAAAACACGCAGACGCGACGGACGCACGCTAAACTTTTTCATTTTGCCTTTTATATTTACACAAATATTTTTTTGCAAAAAATTCAGTCATTTCTTATATCTGAAAAACTTTCGGAAAGATTTTTCATTAAGAAATACCTAAATGTACGGCGGATCAAAAAAAACTGGCTGAATCTTGTGATGCGGCAAAATGTAGCTGAGAGAAGCAGAGCGATCTATTCTTTGTAATAAAAAAGACCACGGATTCGGGGAGGATCTGTGGCGGCAGGGAGGGAGCGCGGGGGGAGGAGCTGCGCGCAGGCAGCCGGGGGGCGGGGGTGGAGAGGAGGGGGAGGGGGGGTAGGAAGGACAAAAGAGGGGGGGAGGGAGGGGGAGGGGGGGGGGGGAGGGGGGTGTGGGGGAGGAGGAAGCCGGCGAGAGGGGGGGTGGGGGGAAGCGAGTAGGGGGGGGGGGGGATGGGGTCGAGTTTTAAAGGGGGGGGGATGGGGGGGGGGGGGGGGGGTTTATTGTGGAGGGGGGGGGGGGGAGGGGGGGAGGAGAGGTGTAAGACCTTTTATAGATTTTTTTTTAATTAGGCGCAATGTCTCTAATAAGGCAATTTATATCTTTAAAAAATTAAAGAAAGAAAAAACGATTACTTATTATTATTATTATATATGATTATCTATTATATATTATTATTATTGAATTGATGACTACGCACTGAATGTTTTATATGTATTATTTGTGATATTTTTATTTTTAATTTTATTTTTTATTTTATTTTATTATTATATCATTAACTTATAGATTAATGTATTGCAATATTATTATTATTAGTTAATATTAACTATAACTCATTATTGTATTATCTATTATTATTATTAATAATTATTAATTATTATTAGTTATTTAATTAATGTAATAGATGATTTTTGAGGTAGAACGCTGGAATTTATTTATCCAAAGATTTTTTAAAATTATAGTAAAGCACTATCTAACTTTTTTGCACATTTATTAAGTATTTTACTACAGTCCATTTTATTATCTCAACATTTGAGATAATATAACAAGACAATTCTTATTTTATCATTACATACAAATTTACTGAGATTATCTAAAATTGTTTCATCGGAAGTTGTGCACAATTTTGTAGTCACAGATCGGATCACACTTTTAATTCACCGTTTATTAATGCCTAATTCAGCCCCTAATCATACTCTTTTGCCAACGAACGGCAATTGTTTTCTGTAGTATCTCATTTTCTACCATTGATCGTCTGACAATGTGCATTCATAATTCGTTCTTCATTGTATCCTGCACCAAATAACTGGTCCATATTAATTGCTTGTCAAGATTTATTTAAGTTAATTAGTTATATTTCTGTCCAAAACACCCGAATTACCTTAATAAAACTAGCTTTGGAAAAATTAAACTTTTCTTCTAGCAGATATATATATATATATATATATCCATATAATGAAAAGATATATATATAAAGATAATTATATATATATATATATGTATATAATTATATAGGTATATAAATATTATATATATATAGGTAAATTATCATATGTAATAAAGGTGTATAGAAATATATAAGATGAATATATTATAATTATTTATATATATATATATATTATAGATAGTTCTATTAAAATGTATATTACATATATAATATATAGGAATATATCGATACGAATAGTTAGAGCATATGAAAGTTAAAGAAAATATAGATATATATACGTCACTATATATAATAGTTATGATAGTATTAAAATTCAGGTAAAATAGTTAATATACTTAGTAATAATAATATGTATAATCTATATAAATATATATATATTCAATATAGAAAATACTGTATATTAAGCATATAATAGATACTATATATAGTATATATTTAATTATATACTATTTAAATATATAATATCATGATTAATATAATATATATATATATTAATATCCCCTTGAACTGCGATGTACACTTTATCTATCCCTTTCTTATTGGCTGGACACATATTAAAGGTAGAACACTCTGTTAAACACTCATTAAAACCAGTTCTGTTAGTTTTTTCTTCTATAGAATTGAGAAAGTTTGCTTTGAACCGTTTCAGAATGCTTTGAAATATTTCTTTGATCTCTGTGCGAGAATCTTTCAGAATAAACAAAACATTTTCAAAATGATTATAAGAACAGCTTCTGCCACTAATGATGGAGACTGCAATGCAGTACATAATGGAAGAATGAAGGAGAACACAGTTGAAATAATAATTAAACTTATAACAAATTCGCTCGTGATTACAGACTTCAAAAGATTTGTGTTTTTGAACAAAGTTCAAAATCTTGATCCTAATCAAGCTCCTTCCTCTAAAGCTTCAATAACATCTTTAAAATCTTTTGCAAATCGCAACAATCCATCGTAACTTTTCACCCACCTTGTTTCTCCCATTCGTGTTAGTTTCATCCATTTTCTCCCTGGAAAATCTTTTCTATATTTTATCTATTAAAATAGTTGGCCTCCTTGGTGACCTAAAATTGGGACAAGTTGTTTTCACTGCGCCTAATAAAGTTTTTAAATTTTTTTCATTTGTGTGAATGCGAAAACCAATGAGAATACATGGTCACTGGATATTTTCGACAGTATGAACTCCTCTGAAATTTATTTTCATTGCTGCTGTACCATCATATGATTGTCCAAACACAAAGTCACTATTAATTTCATCCTTCGTAGCATTGCCTCTGCTAGAGATTCTCCCTTTGTGCTTTCCATAGCCACTAAAAAATAAAATCTTCACGAACCATAAATGTTTTCCTCGTTTTTATTAATATATACTCTTAATTTGCTTTGAATATTATTTTTATTCTTATAAATGAAAATTAAGATTTTGAGGACATGAAAAAATTTTGATGGCTTAAATAATTTCTGAGGGAAGGATTTTCAGAGCCCACCTGGCTACTGCCATGGTGCCAGGATATGATGGACAAAAAAGCTGAACGTATATCGGAACGGCAAAACTAACAGATTGATGAAGGGGCGGGAATAACTGTGTGTCAAGGTGTTAAGGGGTATGTTCAATTCGAAGAGGCGCTAAGGTCACCTCCCTGTGGCAACTAAGGCGACAAAAGAATGACTAAGGTCTTACGAAGAGCTTAACACTTCACAGCTTGGCACTGCAAGTGTTCTCCCTACAGTAGTAGTAGCCATGCATTATCTATTTACATCTATAGGAAGGTAGAACCTACTGATTTCATATAGATTGCAATCTAGTTAACTGCTTTGTCAGCTTTTTTATTTTCTGGGATATCAACTTGGAATGGGATCCAGCAAAAGTTCATTACCTTCATTATATAATCGAAAAAGGAAGTCTTAGATTAAAGAGAGCGGAGGGTTTCTAATTTACCTGTTTTGGAGTTGTTTTTTTTCACAACCAAAGGTCAAAGTAATCTTCATATGTGTATGGAAGGACCTTTCTTAAAGGAAAGTAGAGATATTCAAGTACAGAAATCACAACCGATACAAATGTTCAGCAATCAGAGAAAAGAGTCAGTATGTCGATAAAAGATGTCATTGCGAAGAACGTAGGGATCTGAAGGCTGAGATATAATGAGCATATAAGTTGCTCGCGTAGAGATAGAGAAATTACACCAGTCTTCACCTCCAGGTTCCCCTTTGGCGATGATCGGAAGCCCCAATCGTTACACCTATACTGTCATATTCTATAGAGCCCAGTAGACCGTGTTAAGATTTGTAGGGTTGTCCGTATATAGCACTCCCGTGGTATAATTTGGAGAGACATAATTCAGGCAAACAACCAGAGACCCTATCGCCTTCTCCCCAGATTAAAGAAGTGTGTGTTTTCTTCTCATAGTTTTGAATTTTGATGTTTCACATAAGACCTCTTCTTTAATTGGTCTAGGACATCTGAGAATACTTTTCGAACAACAAAATGATTTTAGTGGTGTTATGTGAAATTAAGAAGACTTAGGCTTCCACATGTTGCTTTTATTGCCAGCGGGGATATATATATATATATATATATATATATATATATATATATATACATATATATATATATATATATATACTATATATACTCTCCTATATATATATATATATATATATAAATGTGTGTGGAGTTTTGTTGTGCGTGTGAGAGAAGAGAGAGAGAGAGAGAGAGAGAGAGAGAGAGAGAGAGAGAGAGAGAGAGAGAGAGAGAGAGAGAGAGAGAGAGAGAGAGAGAGAGGAGTTTCCATGCCGTTAGTTCAGCGCGTCGTAAGAGGCTGGTAAAAGGACAGTCGTAGCTGGATTGGGAACCCACTACCACTTTTTTTTTTTTTTTTTTTTTTTTTTTTTTTTTTTTTTTTCAAATTGTCACCACTCAAGGGCAGGTTCGTATTCAAGGAGGAAACAGAAAATAATAATAAAAACAAAACAAAATATTTTAGTCTTCTTCATTAGTCATAGACTTCTTTTATTTATTCTTCTTCTGAGAAACCTTTTCCTTTTCATCCATGTTCGTCGAAGAATCTGTTTTAACATTAAGAAGTTTCTTCTATCTCTTCCTCTTCTTCGTTCTTCTTCTTTTCTTTTTTCTTCACCTTATCAGACTAACTTAATGACCTTTCATTTAATGATATATCAAGGGTAGCGTTAATATTTTCAGCTTCCACTTCTTTTTCACTGTGTTTCTTTTTCTTTTTCTGAAAATTCCATTTCTGCATCCTGGACTGCTTCCTCAATGATTAAAGAGTCTTCAACACCTTTTGATTTCCTCTATTTTTTTTTACCTTGGTGAATCTCCAGTTTCATCATCAACATTATCAATGGAGTAACCGAACATTCGAACCATTTACCACTGACTGTTCCTGCGTTTCAATTAGTTTCCTTCAATATTTTCCATATATGCTTTGGACAAAACATCGAACACAACATCAGCTCAGGGTAAACTGACATACCTTACATTACATGAATTGGTGTGACGATAATCCAACTAATAGCTCAATTCTTTATACCATAAGAATGCTTATGCAGCTTCGGCCTGCTCATAATCGCCGAAAACGACCTTGTGTCTTTCGACGAAACTGTATGAAATGTCTTCGTACATGGAATGTTAGAGGAAAAATTGGCAAGGAGAAGAGGATAGAGGTGATGGATGTGTTTAGAAAGTGTAAATATGATTGCTGTAACTGAAGCAGAGATGAAAGGAATTGGTGAAGACGATTGGTGTGGGGTGAAATTTTTGTGTGCTGAAGTGGAGAGGAATGAGAGGAGAAGGAAAGGAATCGCGATTCATTCTGATGAGTGACTTGCGGCACAGAACTATGAGGGATTTTTATGTGTGAATATCAGACTTCTAATGGTAAAATTTGGTTGAGAAGCTTAAGGTATTTGTGGTTGTAGCATGTGGTCCATCTGAGGGTGATATTGAGGTGAGTGAGACTTTCTGGGACAATCTGGATGATGTATTGGACGGGGTGAGCGAGGGCTTCAGATTAGTTCCTTCGGGAGACTTGAATGTTTGGATAGGTGATCAAAAGAGGAATACCTTTGGAGTTGCAAGAGAAAATGAAAATGGTAGGAAGGTGATTGATTTCTGTGAAGAGAGAGGTATGCATGTAAGTAAATATTTCTGAACACAAGACCATCCAGAAGTATATGAGAGTTAGTGTAGGTAGAAATGGTGTAGAAGTTAAGAGTATGATTGATTTTGTGAAAGAGATGTATGTGGGTGTGTTAAAGTAGAAAGTAAGAATGTTAATAGTGAATGGTGGAATGAAGAAGTGATGCAAGCAGTTAAAAGTTAAAAGTAAAAAAAGGCTTGGTTGAATGTGCTAAAATCAATGATAAGATTTCGAAAGAAAGGTATATCGAAATATGTATGGAGGAAAAGAGAAAGGCTCAATGTTGCATAAGTAGGTAAAAAAAAGAGGTAAATTAACAGTTTGAAAGGACAATGAATGGGACTTGCAATGGAAATGGAAGCTATTCTGGAAGGAAGTACAAAACGTTATCAAAGAGAATAAGGGAAATCTTCATAGAATAATGAATAGGGGTGGTGCTTTCGTGACTGAAGAAATGGACGTAAAGAGAGTGTGGAGGGAACATCTCGAAAACTTGCATAACATTGGCAGTGATGAAGAGGTGATAGTGAATGTGTGTGAACTTGATTGTGTAAGATGTTGGTATTTTGGGGATGAGAAAATTAGTAGGGAGGAGATAATAGATAGACAAACTAAATTGAGATGGTAAATCAGCAAGTATAGATGGAATTACTGGTAAAATAATTAAGAATGGAGGTGAGATTGTAAATGTGTA